>CM076582.1:587283246-587418501 GCA_034641835.2 Pinus albicaulis | reverse complement strand
GCAGTCGACTTGGTGAGCTTGGTGTCTAACAATGACCAAAGGATTGACCAAAATGCGCTTAGGAAACTGTTATCCTGATCTGATATAATGGTCTGCGGGATCCCAAAATGTACCCACACTCGTTCAAAGAAGAGTTTGGCAGTGGCCTCTACTCTGATACTCTTCTTGTAGGCAACCAATATGGCCATTTTAGAAAATTTGTTGACGACCACAAATACACAGTTGTTGCCATGCTTGGTAGAAGGAAGGCCAGGCATATAGTCTGTTGGCGCTGGAATCAACACTTGGACTGCAGCAAGCGCCTGGCCAAACACATCTTACTCTAAGGCAAATTTAATGATTTGTTTTATGAGATTGGTAGGTGGTACAAACTTTGATTCACCGAAAAGAGATTTCAGTCAAATCCACAGTTCTACTAATGAGGGTATTGTAACTTGATGTGGTAGCAGGGTGCAAGTTTGTAGCCTATGAGGAGAGGAAACTGTAAGATGAGAGAGGAAACATTAGGTCTGTAAAACAAAATCTACTGCATTTGGTAGAAATTCACAAAAGTAGCAGTTTGACAATATTCCATTGAGAGAAAGCTATTTCTAGTCTGACAAGATTCTCACTGAAATAACACGAAGAATAACTATCATGAGTGATGCTCTTCCACTGTTATAACATTTATTTTACCAGAAATGCTCACTGTGTGAGACTAACAGAAACTGATAAAACACATAATATGCTTAAGAGACTGATAGGAACACATAACTGCATAATGGTTTGCAAATTGTAACTGAAAGAAAGGAGATATGGAAACACAAGTAAAGTAGACAATACACACAACAAATTGGTAATAAGTCCTCAGTAGTATCATTCCATTTCATTCACAAAAAAGATTACATATCATATGAGTCAAAATTCTAAAACCACCAACCAACCCTTTTTACATAGCAGTTTATCACATATATACAAAAATAATAAACTGTCATCTCCACAAAAGGAGTAAACCTGTTCCCAAAAGTTATTACGATCTCGTGCAAGAGATGAGGCTTATCCTAAAACTTTAATACAAAATGCTATGACATAATGAAAATAACAGCATCAAGGCTAACAATTCGAAGTGGTTTGTATGATGTGGCAGTTTATGGGAAGACTCCTCATACGTTACTGGTGCAACCAACTCCACAAAAAGTGTAAACATAAGTGAAAATGGCATGTGGGTTTGTTCCTTGAATCTTGCCTGGTGCCAGGTAGAAACGTGTTAGTGGCGAGAGTAGTGGTATGTTAATTTTTGTAGATGTTCAATGCTTGATGCAACTTTACTTTTATTACGGCAAATCACCCAAACGAGTTAGAAGTAAAATGCGAGTAGAACATATCGGTGGATCTATAGAACAAACCGAGGAAACGGAAGAATGTGATGGTGCGTTACGGCGGTCAACAGGATGCTTCAACCAGCAAAGTTTCCTTGATCAGCCAACCCAGAATGTGTCACAACAATCCTCAAATCAGTCACTGAGTCAACACAAGTCAACTCCAGAAAAGTCAACGTTGTCCAGAAAAGTCAACGCAGGGCAGCAACATAAAAGTCAACGCAGCTCCAAGTTCGGTCAACCTTTTGACCTCGGTTTTTGTGCCAATGTGTACGGCCTCCTAAAATCGAAGTCTCCAACAAATTTCAGCCCTTTTGGACCATGCGTTGACCAAAGTCAACGCTGGTCAAACTTCTTTGGAAACCCTAGCTGCAGTAATTTCGTCCTTCCTTTTGGCTGTACAGATTCGTCCTTCCTCCCATGTGTGAGTTGAAATCGTCCTCCAAGGGGCTCGTACTAAATCAGAGAAGAGAAGAAGATGTTTGATGAGTTGATGTGTAATGCTCTCAAGTTTATTTGTATTCTTATGTATCATTGAGGTGTATATCACACATCTATTTTGGGAGTGCAAAACATTAAAGTAATTTTGCATATATAATTTATTATAAATAATAAATTCAAAATAAATGTTCTGCTCATCGGGTTAAGATAAATTTTATATGGATCTTACACCTCTCTGAAAGAGGAATCCAACAAAAATATCGGTATCTTCATCTGAGCATCACAACATGGAGTTTGGACCTAGTTGTCCAATTTTAACACTCCCTCTCAACTAGGGAGAACTCCATCCACCAGTGCAATCAAACATCGTGCATCATCCCGCCGTAACTTGCTTTGCTGGCCTCTTTATTTCAGAACAGAAGTGGGTCAGTCACAAAGACATCATCCCGCGGCTGACAAATTCAGCCCAGAGGTTCGAGACCTCTATCGGACTCACAAAGAGTCTCCAACCAACCCGAAGTTGGTTCATCTGACCCGAAGTCAGGCGGAGGTCCGAGACCTCACTAGACTTGATCCCAGATCAAGTGGTTGGACCGTGCCATCCTAGATAGAGAGTACAACAATCTCTGATGCGTCCATCAGTGTTTGCTACTGGTCTCTAGCTTTTCCCATCTCATTGGCCAAATGAGAGGTACTTCCCATGAGCCCTGAACTCAATGGGTAGGATGCATACGGGGCACAGATAATGAGAGGTGAACCAACTCAAAATCACAACGGTGGGGTCCAAGCACACCAACAAGGTTTGGCAAGCCTAGCCTTGTGGTTGCCTATAGCTCCGAGAAGCTCTCCCCAAAGCCCCCCCAGAGCTCCCAGAGCTCATCGTCCAACAGGACCCACATCATAGGGTCATTCCACGATACCAAGATTCTCACGGAAGGTTAGGAACATGACCTTCCCTAAGGGCATAGTGAGAATATCCGCGACCTGCTCATCAGTTCCTATATGATCGAGCCTTACGGCGCCTCGCTGTACCATATCCTGGATAGTGGTACCAGCCATCAACATACTTGGATCGTTAGTGGAACACGGGATTCTATGACAAACGAATCCCCCTCTAGTTATCACAAAGGATAACGGTGGCATCTAGCACATGCTCGAACAACTCACTAAAGAGTTTTCGCAACCAAGTGACTTCACAACAGGCCATACATGTTACAATGTATTCAGCCTCAGCGGTGCTCAATCCTACCGACTTCAGTTTCCTACCCGAAGCAGATCTACATGTGAAGTAGCATCCAAATGTGCTCTTGCGATCCACCACACTGCCAGCCTAATCGACATCAATATATCCATGGAGTGTCACACTCCCGGCAGTGTATCTCAGCCCATGGTCTATCGTGCCTCAGAGATATCTCAAGAGTTTCTAGGCACCAACCTAGTGAATGTTATGATCAACCATGTGTTGACTCAAAGTTTTCACTGCACAACATATATCCGGACGGATGTTTCCTAAGAACATCAGGGCCCCCCCACGAGTTGACGATACTCAGTAAGATTTTCTAACACGGGCCCAGCAGCGCTGCCACTCAACTTCTTAAAGTTGAGTTCCATCAGTACGAACTTACAGTCCACCATACCAGAAGCTTCATAATGTATTTTCCTTGAAAAAGAAAAATCTCGCCAGGTCTCTGCTAGACCTCTAGGCCTAGGAAGTAGTGCATCAGTCCTAGGTTCTTCATCTCGAACTCAGTATCGAGCTCCCTCTTACACTGAGAGGGTCAGCACCTGTCAGAGAGAGATCGTCCACATACAACACCAGAATGAGGGCTTCCACAGACAACCTTAAATGAGTTGGGATGGGCGTACCAGAGCTGAAGCCCGGCTGTCAAGTAGCTATCTATCCTCTCGTACCAAGCTGCGGGTGCTTGCTTCAGCGGGCTTTCTTCAAGCTACTTAGAGACATGGGTGTCCGTCTTGGACAAACCCCCGGAGATTTGTTCTATACACCTCTTCCTTTTGAGAGAAGCCACGGGCAACAAATCTTGCCTTGAACTTTTTAGCACTTCCATCGGATCCATGCTTGATCTTGTAGAGCCATTTTGCAGTGACAACTGATTTGTCCTTCGGTCTTGGAACCACATCCCAGACATCATTCTTCATTATGGACTCATATTCTTCGTGCATAGCATCCTTCCATACTTGATGCTTTACGGCTTCCTCAAAAGATCCAGGTTCAGATTGTACAATAGTACTCATGGCAGCTAGATGCCCTTGGTATCTGCACGGCTTCTAGCTTTCTCGAAATGTCCCCCTCAGGGCAGCATGTCCCTCAGCATCTTGATTTCCAGGTCTTGCTTCATGATTTTCCTCAGATCTCGGAAGATCTACAACTTTCCTTTGATCAAGCACATAAACTCTATAAGCCTGAGAGATTTCACAGTAGTCCACACACATTGTGGTCTCCCTCTTGATGCTAGCTCTTCTGCAAACGTTCCTGAACATGTTTGTCTCATAAAAAGAACATCTTGTCAAGGATGTCACGAGCAGTCATACCAGACATATCAGAATGTATCAATGCAAGACATCAAATGCTAGTAAGGGAGAGGTCCCCTTTGTGTTTTTCTTCGGCACAACCCTTACATACACCTTCAAGATTATTTTCAAAAACGGGCATCCCTGTCACCACCTTCCTTGCTTCGGGAAGGGCCTTGTAATGAAGGTGTCAAAACCTTTCGGTGCCATAGTTCAGTTTGTCGGATAGTATCACATGTCATAGCTCCTAGAGGACTTCCTTCGACCTGGTAGAGTGTTCCAACTCTAAAACCAATCACGATAGCTTCCTTGAGATTCTTCTTCCACATGCGTACCTTTCCTTCAATGAATGCCACATTGAAGCCTTTGTCTTCAATTGTTGATATAGACACAAGGTTCTTCTTCAATTTTGGTACATAGAGTACATCCTGCAAATGTAGGACTTGTCCTTGAGACAAGTGGAGAGTCACAGTCCCAGTCCCTCTCATGGGATATGTGGCATTATCTCCAAGAATAATTTCCAGATTGGTATCCTTCTCAACCATGTCAGAGAGTGCTTCCTTGAACCCAGTGATGTGTCTGGAGGCACCACTATCTATTAGCCAAACATCCATAGTGTCGGGCGGGGATGCAGCAGAGAGAGCAGATACAAGAATGTATTCATCTCTTTTGTCAACAGCATTAGATTCCTCATACCTGGAGTTTCTAGACCTTTTGAAAGGTTGATTGTTTTCATCAGAGGGAGCCTCCCTCTTTCCTTTGGATTTGATGTTTCTTTGATTTCCATTCCTCCGGTTGTTGTTGTTGTTGTCACTATCGGGAGAATCCTTCTTGAAAGTACATTCTCTGGCATAGTGACCAGGCCTATGACAAGAGAAACACTTTCCCTTCTTTCCTTTGTTCTTAGGACCACCAGAGTTCTTCTTTCTAGAATGGGCAGCATAGGCAGCATTTCTGTCATTTTCATATTCCTTCATTCTTGTCTCCTCTTGCATGCATCTGGGCAGTAGCTCGTCAAAGTTAGGAATTGTACTATTATTGAGAATGGTAGTGTTGAATACATGCCATTCATATGGGAGTCCTCCAAGTGCGGTGAGTACCATCTCACGATCGGCTATTGTCTCCCCAATAGCCAGCAGATTATTCCGGATCTCGGTCAATTTCAGAAAGTATTTTTGAACAGACTCATCCCGGCCCTTCTTCAGATTCTTCAATTTATTCTTGAGGAATAGCACTTGGTTTACATTGTTTACCTTGAACATAAGAATCAATTTATCATACATCTCTTTGGATGTGCCCAACTCAGAGATGTAGGCCACCAGACTTTTATGAATGGATTCCCTGATCATCAGCGTTGCTTTGATCTCCCCCTTCTTATACTTGTTTTTAGCAGCAGCAGTAGCATTGGATGGAGGTTCTTGTATCTTACCCAGTACATGGTCCATGAGATCATGGTCTTCCAATTTGAGATCTAATATCATCTTCCAGGCATGGAAGTCATCCCTTCTAGTCAGCTTGTCATTCTCCTTGAATTCATAACTTGTGGAACCCATTTTCTCCGATGATGATTTGCTAAAGGTAGGGCTTGTCTTCACCTCAGCTCTGATACCATGTTAATTTTTGTAGATGTTCTATGCTTGATGCAACTTTACTTTTATTACAGCAATCACCCAAACAGTTAAGTAAAATGCTGATAGAACATATCAGTGGATCTATAGAAGACAAACCAAAAACAGAAGAATGTGATGGTGCGTTATGGCGGTCAACAGGATGCTTCAACCAGCAAAGTCTCCTTGATCAGCCAACCCAGAATGTGTCACAACAATCCTCAAATCAGTCACCGAGTCAACACAAGTCAACTCCAGAAAAGTCAACGTTGTCCAGAAAAGTCAACGCAGGGTAGCAACATAAAAGTCAACGCAGCTCCAAGTTCGGTCAACCTTTTGACCTCGGTTTTTGTGCCAATGTGTACGGCCTCCTAAAATCGAAGTCTCCAACAAATTTCAGCCCTTTTGGACCATGCGTTGACCAAAGTCAACGCTGGTCAAACTTCCTTGGAAACCCTAGCTGCAGCAATTTCGTCCTTCCTCTTGGCTGTACATTTTCGTCCTTCCTCCCACGTGTGAGCTGAAATCGTCCTCCAAGGAGCTCGTACTAAATCAGAGAAGAGAAGAAGATGTGTGATGAGTTGGTGTGAAATGCTCTCCAAGTTTGACTGTATTTATATACATCATTGAGGTGTGTGACACATCTGCTGGGGGTGCAAAACATTAAGGCCGACTTGCACATATAATTTATTATAAATAATAAATTCAAAATAAATGTTCTGCTCATCGGATTAAGATATATTTTATATGGATTTTACACCTCTCCGAAAGAGGAATCCAACAAAAATATTAGTATCTTAATCTGAGCATCACAACATGGATTTTGGACCTAGTTGTCAATTTTAACATGGTACCCTGTTTAATGGCATTCGCTCTGCCGTTGTTCCGTTGTTCCTCTCCTTTTTTGGTGGAAAATCCTTTGTAATGGCGGAAAACCCGAAACTTTTTGGATAGAATGGCGAAGGTCATTTTATGAGAAATTACAAAGAAACCCTTTGAAAAAGGTTTTATTGATAGGGGAGACATGGAGCAGAATGAATGATAAGCGGGGGGAGAAAACCTTTTAGACATATATCGTAATCGCAAATCGGGATCAAGGCGTTTAAACTTAAGACACCAATGGGAAAAAATGCGATTTTGCGATGGGATGATGACGTGGCAAAGAAGTGGGACTAATCGCAGATCCCGCATCGGAAGTTTTATTATGAAATGCAGGAGTTAAATGTTAAAACTGGCAAAGTGCGATGTGCGATGAGACCGAAGGTGGGGTCCAGACAATACCGCAAATCGCACATCGCAAGTTTTGTTATGAGACACAAGAGTTAAATGTTAAAATTCGCGATGTGCGATGAGAGTGGAGGTGACGTGGCAAAGAAGTGAGGGCCACCTGCAGATTGCATGTCGCAAGGTTTAGCTAGGAGTAGCAGGGGTTAAATGTTATGTTCTGCGAAGTGCGAAGTGCGAAGTGCGGGGAGGTAAATGTTAAAAGTTGCGGTGAGCGATATGCGAGGGGTGGGAGTGATGTGGCAGATGAAGGTGGAACCACCCACATATCGCAGATCGCAAGATTATGTGTGAGCGGTGGAGGGTAAACGGTAAGATTTGCGAAGTGCGATATGTGATGGAAACTATGGCTGACACGTGGCTCTTCTCCAGAATCTTCGATCCATTAACTCTCATGCATCTTTATTTGCGATATCCATTCTTGACCGCTTATCTCTAACTTAGATCTCACGATTTAATCTTTTCCGTCCATCTGACTTGCGTTCTTGTGCTATGATTTCTGCCGTCCATCTCTCTGCTTCAATTCTGCGCTTGGATCCTGACCGTCTATTTTCCCCTTTGTGCCTCCTCCAAAACACTTAAGTTCTTTTAAGGAAAATACGCCATTTCTTTGATTTGAAAGTAAAGGGCGTGGACTCCAGCTATCACCACGTAATGTCCTTTATTGAACCCTGAAACCACTTGCGGGGGCACTTAAGCGGTTTTTTGGAATTTGAAGAGAGTGTTCCCGCAGTTAATGTCAACCGTCGATTTGCAGGTGAGCAGATTTAATGAGACTGCTTGCGGGGGCACTTCTTGGTATAAATATCGTGCAATTTGTGCTCCCAGGTTGCCGTTGGATCTCTTCCCCTTCAGATCTGCGGTTGGATCATGACCATCCGCTCATCCTGCACGCAGTTCTTCTCTGGATCTCCCACTCTGCTGGTCAATCTGTTTTCTTCAGGCAACTCTTTGCTTTTAAAGAACTATGGTTGCAATACTGTCCATGAAGCCCTTATTTACCTGCTTTGAAAACTGAAACTGCTTGCTGGAGGAGTGGTCTTTGTTTCCCTGTAGCCTCTTTATTGAGATAACCAAAATCTCAGTGAAATAGCTGCGTTTTTCACTCTGTGGAATATATGACTTTCATTTCTGAGAAATAGCTGCCCTTTACTGCATTACTGTTTTGACAATGAAATTGCAACAAAGGTAGCTATTATTCCAGACCAGATGACTGCAACTTTATTACCCAAACAACAACTAACCTTCATCACTAACATAAGTCAAAATAGAGATTTTAACTTATTTTAGGACTCTAAAACACTATGACACCTATTCACTTAAAAATACCCTGATGTTGGGTCTCTTTTTAACCTTTATTGGAAATGACTCAAACTTTGGACATGGACTAGGACACAATAAAAAAAATTGAAAACAGTGACACAATGGCGATTACACCATTAACATTTTCAGTGCTAACAGTGGCTCCTATTGGGGATGAAGTCCTCCCTGTGAGGCTTCAAGGACTATAGACTTAGTGCCTCAAAAACTCTTGAAACTCGGAAGACTTCTTGAAAATAAAGATTAGGATTGACCATTGATAGACTGGAGTCAAGATTGACCATATATACAGACATATGAACCATTGGGCATGGAGTTGATTGACACATCACAACAGATATTTACAATGGAATGACTCAACTGACATACTAAATAAAGAACTTCTTAAGAAAATGGCCATTGACTGGGCCTCGAGTCAGCTGATCATCATCCAGATGTTTGAGCAGGAAAGTATTGTTCTCTAAAACTTTAGCATTTGTAAATGGCCCAAACCACAGATTGTCAAACTTACCATGCTTTCCATGGTCTTCTCTCCTAACATCCCAACGCAACACAAATCATTCTCCTGAAACAACTGCTGATTTTCTTTTTTTTCAAAAACATATTTGACTTTAGCCTAATACTTCTGAACTTTTTCTAGCAATGATTCTCTGATTTGGTGTGCCTCTATCAACTGTAGCATTCTCCTTTGGATTGGATTTTCATTATCAACTTCATCTTGCAGGAACTTCATCACACGAAGAGCTAATTGCAAAGGCATTACAGCATCAATACCATATACAAGCTGAAATGGAGACATTCCAATTGATTTTTTACCACTTACTCTATCCGCCCACAAAGCATGTATCAGCCGAGTGTCCCAATTCCTCTTATTTTCAGGCAACATTTTCTTAATAATCTTTGCCAAAATTTTATTGGATGATTCAGCCAATCCATTACCTTGAGGGTAATAAGGCGTGGAATGAGTCAATTCAATCCCATATTGCTGACAAAAGTTGTACATCTTAGCAGACTTAAAGGCCATTGCATTATCAATTACTAATTTCTGTGGACAACTAAACCTTGACATAATATTTTCCAACAGAAACTTAATAATTACCATATTAGTAGCATTCTTGGTTGGTACAACTTCAATCCATTTAGTGAAATAGTTTGTAGCTGTGAGAATCCATCTACGCTGTCCTGATAAAGGTGGATGAATTTCATCGATGAAGTCTAGCCCCCACTGCTGGAAAGGAAAATCTGCTGAAATAGGAATGAGAGGTAATGGTAGCAATTTCTGTTTTCCAGCAAATTTCTGACATTCGAAACAACTCTTGACTTTGGCAAAAACATTAGAGAAAAGAGTTGGCCAATAATAGCCAACTCTTAAGATTTTGTTTGCAGTGGCTCTCCAATACAAATGCCCTCAACACACTCCTGCATGTATCTCTGTCATAATCTCTTGGGATTCTGCTTCATCTACACATGTTAATAAGACTCCAACAGAATCCTTCCAGTAAAGATGGTCTTCCAAAATGCAATACTTCATAGCTCTCAATTTAAAATCTCTTCTTTTAGACTTCTCCATTTCAGGTGGACAATTGAAATTTAACAAAAAGTAAATTATATCCTTGTACCAATCTGAATTAAATATTTCAGGATAATTAGCAATACCTTCTCCATCTTCTCCTTCAACTGCCTCTACATTAAGATTTAAAGCTTTGCAATTAGATTCAGTCATCAAGCGAGCCAAGCCTTGACCCTTTATCAATTTAGTTGGTTTATTTCAACATCAAATTCCAGAACAACGATCATCCCCTTATGCCATCTGTATCTAGCTGCAGCAACACATCTTTAACAGTGATATTGGACACAAAAGCAATTATTTTTGAATGCAACACATAAACTCGAAAATGTAGAAATTTCTGAATCTTAATTCTTATGCAGAAATTATTTTTGTTAATCCAGTTAAGCTTCTCCTACTTATACAAGTTATCAAGTGAATAAATTCAAATTAACATCAAAGCAAAATACATAACAGATCTCTACCATTCAGATCTAGAATAAGCACATGCACACATAGACAAAGTGACACAGTTATTTCTAGACAAACTGTCCCCGAAAAAACCCAATGTGGGAAAACCTGTCTCTGGCTGCTGGAGGGCTCTATTATTAAGAATATTTCTGAATACACAACTCTGGGTTCCAGATCTGGAAAACCCTACAGAGAAAACTCTAGATCTGTAGCACCAGGCTGATCTAAGACCAACAATACTGACTGATCCACACCCTCAAACGGTATTTACAAAACTCAACCAGATCTAGGCCTAGAAACCCCAGATTTGCCCCTAAAAGACATTGCGTCAGCCTCTGAAGGCCTTCAAATGCTTAGCGCTATCACTAGAAGGGACTGCGTTACCCCAGACTGGGTGACGCAGTCACTACGCTGCCCCTAAGGGTCTCTGCGTAACCCTTGAAGGGTTTCCTGAAAATCACGCTGTCCTTGCTGCTGCTACTGCCGCTTCCTTCCTCTGCGCTGTCTTTCCTGATCTCTTCTCTGCTTCTTGTGTATTCTAGACCTCGGGATTAGATCATCCCCTTGGTCTAAATTCCTCTCTCTGCAATTGAAACACTTGAGAAGTCTTAGCAACCCCGCTCTAGAATTTCAGCTTAAGCTTCAGTGCTCTGCCTCTGTGTGTCTTACAAATGACCCCAAGCCTTTCCTTTATACTTTTCTCGTTGACAAATCAATGACCAAGATTAAATCTTTAATCAATGGCTAAGATTAAAAGAAAGCTTGATCCGTGTGACTTAAGACAATTTCATCACATGTTTAATTAAATTCATTTTAATTATTTTATTTTCCTAAGTTTTAACTTAGGAAATACATTAAAATAATTAATTAATTTAATATCTCCTAAACCAGATGAAATTTCCCAAATCCATTTCTGGGTCTTGTAGATCAGGTGAACTCTAGTCCTTCCTCAAAATTTGGGACCTAGAGCACAACTGATGCTACCCCAAATACACAAAACCTCAACACTCCCTCTTAGCATCAAGGGTGTGCTCTAGCAATACATCACACTTATGCATTACATGATTTTGGGCACTGATTTTGTGCTGTTGAAGCTTGGCCTCCTGCCATTCAACTCTGCACTACTGCTGCCATTCTGTATTGCTGCCCATGACTCTGCCACTGCCACTGCAACCATTGTACTGCAACTCCCTCTCAATATGTTGCATCTGTGCTGCTCATATGCCCCTTGCTATTTGTCTGTTTAGAGAGCAACTTCGATTAGTTGAGATGAACAATTGAATCTCCACACTTAATCCCATTGATGCAAACAAGTTTGATGAAGTTTGCCTCCTCATCGATAGCTCCATGGGCTACGGATCATGTAGCATCTAAAGAACGATGCACAACTACAACTCTTCCTGCGTAATCAGAATCCCTCTGCACTACTGACGTCACATCATCTCCTTGTGCTGAAATATATCACTTATTTCTTCTTTGCCTTCTTACTATCCTCTGGCTTCTCTGTCTTTTATCTTGCATTATTACAGCAATATTCATTTCTGCTTATTTGGTAAGTCACAGCAAACCCTGTAGCCCTCTTGTTCTATCTTTGCTTTGCTATCCTGCTGTCTTTCCTCCTGACCTCAGTCTGCCCTGCCTCTTGCCTCATCTATGATCTATGCACCCACTGCTCCATTTGTCCCGCTACCGTCTAAAGGTTGTCGTAGCTCGCATGTGATCCAAGAGATGAGCTGCTCAAGGATCTTGCCCCACTTCCATGTAGCTCCTCTACATGTCCATGTCACCCCACCTCAATGGTTCATGAGCACTCATGACTGCATCATCTTCTAACCCATCATCTGCCACAACTGCTTTGGAAGAAGATGCTTTCTTGTCCTTTTTCTTTTGAGGACAATGGCTGGCAAAATGTCCCATTTCACCACACTGGAAGCACTTGATCTTTGAGAGATCCTTTTTCTTCTTTAGCTGCTTCTTCGATGCCAAGGCTACATCTTCCTCATCTTCCTTCGCCAGCAACCTTGCTCAGCCTTGCTTGTTGTCTTTGCTTCTTGGTGAACCTTCGTAGGTTCTTCTTGCCACGGGATCAACCACCATTGTCCCCAATGCGGGAGTGCTTTGCCAGATACTTTGGACAAAGGTTTCCCACTCTCGTGACTACATTGGGGGCGATCCACGACTATCCTTTGCATCATCTACGGTTGCATACGTTTAGATCGGCTAATCTTGGAATTGACCACAATTTGAAAGGGAAATGCTCGTGTCTTCTCCCTTGGTCATCATGAATGATCTCATTCGAGCTCCAACAACATCTTTCTTTGAATTTGGTTTTCCTCATACGGGGAAGTCAAGGCCTTCCGCATCTCATTAGCTGTCCTCGTCCCAGCTATGTGTGGCACAATACGATCCTTGATATTGTCCACTATCAGCCGCTTGGCATGCCCAGCAGCTTCTCTATGCTTCTGTAGGAGATCCGCATTTGTCGGCGTGGCCAAGGTCTACTTTGTATGATCTCTTATATCATATGCCTCTAGGACAATCAGGATCCTAGCTTTCCATATCAAAAAGTTTGAGAGGCCCTCTGGCCTATCCTGATCACGCAATCCATGAGGAGCCATATGATCAGAATGTGTTGGAGCTCCTCTTCTCTATGCTAGATATCTTGGATCTAGGGTCCTTTTCGAACTGGGAACCCTCTGCTCCCTCTGACACTTGATTTCCCTCCTTGGAAATCTACCAAATCAACTATGATTTAGCTTCTTCTTTGATCCTCTGACCAAACTGCAAGTTTCCTTTGGCAAGAAACTCTCTGAGAAGCTGATCTCTTCCCAAACTTTGTCACTTGTGCTAAGGTTAAAAATATGAAAACTTCAAAAGTTTAACCCCACCAGCTCTTCTGAATTTCTGCAACTTTTTTGCAGACTTTTTTCTGGATCTCACAGATTCAGATTTGAATCACACTGGCTAGCTTCAGACTTAACCAATGCTGTTTTTGAGCTGCCTATGCGCAGTAATTGCGTGGGCTTGCTAGGACACAGCGCTGGACAACATCACCCTTCCCTCTGTGTGATTCTGCTCCTGAAAACTGTGCTGTCCCTTCAGATCTGCTTTACGCGGCCACAGTCTCTGCCGATAGATCATGATTCTTCGGTGGTGTTCTTTTTAGATCTGCAATTGCTCTGATACCATGTAGAAATTTCTGAATCTTAATTCTTATGCGGAAATTATTTCTGTTAATCCAGTTAAGCTTCTCCTACTTATACAAGTTATCAACTGAATAAATTCAAGTTAACATCAAAGCAAAACACATAACAGATCTCTACCAATTCAGATCTAGAATAAGCACATGCACACATAGACAAAGTGACAGTTATTTCTGGACAAACTGTCCCCGGAAAAACCCAATGTGGGAAAGCCGGTCTCTAGCTACTGGAGGGCTCTATTATTAAGAATATTTTTGAATACACAACTCTGGGTTCCAGATCTGGAAAACCCTATAGAGAAAACTCTAGATCTGCAACACTTGGCTGATCTAAGACCAACAATACTGACTGATCCACACTTTCAAACGGAATTTACAGAACTCAGCCAGATCTAGGCCTAGAAACCCCAGATCAGCCTCTGAAGGCCTCCAAATACTCAGTGCTGTCACTGGAAAGGACCGCGTTACCCTAGACTGGGTGACATAGTCACTACGTTGCCCCTAAGGGTCTTTGCGTAACCCCTGAAGGGTTTCCTGAAAATCACGTTGTCCTTGTTGCTGCTGCCTTCCTCTGCGCTGTCTTTCCTGATCTCTTCTCTGCTTCTTGTGTATTCTAGACCCCGGGATTAGATCATCCCCTTGGTCTAAATTCCTCTCTTTGCAACTGAAACACTTGAGAGCAACCCCGCCCTAGAGTCTCAGCTTAGCTTCAGTGCTTTGCCTATGTGTGTCTTACAAATGACCCCAAGCCTTTCCTTTATACTTTTCTCGTTGACAAATCAACGACCAAGATTAAATCTTTAATCAATGGCTAAGATTAAAAGAAAGCTTGATTCCTGTGACTTAAGACAATTTCATCACATGATTAATTAAATTCACTTTAATTATTTTATTTTCCTAAGTTTTAACTTAGGAAATACTTTAAAATAATTAATTAATTTAATATCTCCTAAACCTAAACCAGATGAAATTTCCCAAATCCATTTCTGGGTCTTGTAGATCAGGTGAACTCTAGTCCTTTCTCAAAATTTGGGACCTAGAGCACAACTGATGCTACCCCAAATACACAAAATCTCAACATAAAAGACTTCAAAGCCTTAACTAGTGCATATGCTTGTTTTTCAGTCAAGCTGTATTTTAATTCAACATCCCTTAAAGCACAACTGAAAAATGAAATTCGCTGCTCTAAACCTTCCTTGTTCTTCTGCAATAAGACAACTGCAATTGTTTCTTCTAAAGCCATATGAAAAAATCAAAAAATCTTTTTCAAAGTCATGACTAATCAAAACTGGAGCTTCAGTCAAGGCAGATTTAATTGCTGAAAAAGAATTATTTGCTTCATCTCACCACTTAAATTCTGCATCTTTTTTTAGTAAGACATTTATATGTTTGATTAGCTCTGCAAAGTTAGGAACAAAATGCCTCAGAAAATTGATTTTCCCTAAAAATGACTGCAATTCTTTTTTATTCCTTGGCAAACCAATCTTCTAAATAGCCTCTACTCTTCTCGGATCAATACAGATGCCACTTTCTGTTACAATATGTCCCAATAACTTACCTTCTTGGACAACAAAAGATGAATTTTTGGGTTTAAGGACAAACCAAACTTTCTGCATTTGTCAGAAACTTGTTTCAAATGTTTCAAGTGGTCTTCATCAGATTTTGAATAGACTGTGATGTCATCCAAATAGATAACCACAAACCTGTCCTTTTCTCCTGCAAAGGCAATATCCATTGCCTGCTAAAAGGTTGCGCCTGCATTCATCAAACCAAATGGCATTTTGTTGTACATGAATGGTAAATGCTGTCTTTTCTCTATCTTGCCTGTTAACTGAAATCTGATTATAGCCTGAAAAGCCATCAATCATTGACAATCTTTTGGATCCTACAACTTTCTGCAAGATATAATCCATCTTGGGTATTGTATAGTTATCTTTTAAGGAACACTAGTTTAGGTTGCGAAAATCGACACAAATTCTTATCTCTCCATTCTTTTTCCAGACCGAGACTATATTAGCTACCCAGTTAGAAAATCTCAAAGGCAAAATTATCTTTGTTTCCCATAATTTTCTGATTTCTTTCTCAATGATTGGGAGCAGCATGGAATTGATATGTCTGATTTTTGTACCATAGGCTTTGCATCTGTTTTCAAAGGAATCTTGTGCTCCATTATGCTCCTATCATAAGTTTTCAACTCACTATAAGACCATGCAAAAATATCAACAATTCTTTCAGCAGTTTGATATATTTAGTTCTGGTTTCAAGAGAAAGGAATTTGGACACCTTGACTAATCTTGGCTGATCTTCTGTACCAATGTTACATTCTATTGTACTCTTTCCATCAACTTTGCTTTCAGGCTCGAGAAAAACATAATTATTATCAAACAGTCTTTCTAAAGGAACTAAACCCTTAGGGATATAGTTAGTTTTCAGATCTATAAATTCTTCCCAGCCATGGTTTTCTTAAAAGGGCTGCTATTTTGGTTTTCAACAATCTCTTGCTCATCATCAATTTGTATGTCTGCAAACTCCTCTACACACTCTAAAAATTTCAGAATCTCCCTCTCATCCTCAAATGCTTTCCAGTGCTTAAGGTTATCAGGAATTGAAGGTCTGTTTTTGATTTGAACATCATAGGCTGCCTTGACATCTAGAGGAAATTTGAAATTACTAGCAGCAATAGCTAGTGAATCAGCAACTTGATTTTCTTCTCTAGTGACAAAATTTATATTAAATGCTGAAAAGTAATGCTCAATCAAATCCCAGACTTCATTCCTTTAATTCTTCAATTTTGAATTTTTCACTTGGTAATTGTTTCTCACCTGCTTAATCACCAACTCTGAATCACCAAAGGCAATTAGCTGTTCTGCTCCCAAATCTTTCGCTGCTTTCATACCCAGCACACGTGCTTCATACTCAGCAGTGTTGTTAGTGGTAGCAAATTGCAGTTTGTATGATATGGTCACCTTCTGCTGAGTAGGAGAAATGAGGACTACACCAGCTCCCGATCTCTCTCTTGATGAGGCTCCATCAAAGTACAATTTCCAGATCTGTCCTCCTTCTGAATGCTGCTCATTTGCACCTTGAAAGTGCTGTTTTTCACTTATTTCAGGCTGGAAATCATTATCATCAGCGGCAAGGTGCATAATTGATGACCCCAATTCCTTTTCTTTAACATATATGGGATGGTTTGATGGATTGTGCAGATCACTAATGATGTAGGCCATTTGAGTTTCCCTATACAGCCTTCTGAATTCCCCTCCAAACACTGGGATGGTAGCATATGACATGTCCATCCGAAGGTTACCTCCCAATTTATTAGACCAAGATCTCGAAAGTAACATCCCAAATCTAGAAGGAATGTCGGCAACCACAATGTCCATCACTAAGCTCTTCATAGGCAGCTGGGTAAGGGAAAAAACCAAATCTTTAATCACTCCTAGACACTTGACTTTTTTGGAGTCAAAGGTGTAAAGGTCATGGTATTGCTTGGTGATCTCTAATCCCAATTCATCCATCATTTTCTTTGGCATGAGATTGTGGGAAGCTTCAGAATCTAACAAACAATTATGTAGCAATTTGTCATGTAGATTGAGTGACAGGTAGAAAGGTGGTGAGTTGTGATCATTTTGGTCTTGGACATGACAACCTAGATGTGGGATGCTCATCCTCAAGGTGGACTGAATCAGGAGCGAGAGGAGGCCGCAACAGACTCTTAAAAGACTCTTTATATGCTGGATTTTTCAATAATTCCAGTAGTGGGAATGGAATTTTGATTTTATTCAATTTAGACTTGAAACTGAAATAAATTGAAACTAATTCCTTATTTTCTGCAGTAATTTTGACAATTGGAGCAGAATTTTGAGGTGGAGGAACCTCATTTACCTTGGCCTTCTGTTTAGCAGCTTGTTTATTTGAACCCGATTTTTGTTGAGGCTGCTGAACAAGACCTTTGGACCTCAAAGAATAATTTATGTTTTGAACTTCTTGCTATTTTTGATCATTCTGTGCATAAATTTGAGCATTCATATCATCAGAAAACAAACAAATCCTTGACCTATCTTCATATTCCTACAATGTCAAACATGTTGACTGTGAAGTCTCTCCCACAAGGTTTATTTCTTCATTTTCTTCATTTCCTCGCTGTTTTTCTTTAGCAAAATTATTCGAAGGAGGCTAAACATTTTGATCATCAGCATTCCTCCTTGGGCACTGTAGGATTTGTTGAGGCTGAAAAGGCCTCTTGAAGGGAGCTTGATTTCTATTAGCTTCGTTTTGATTGGCTCTAGCATCTGGTTTATTTTCTACCTCTAATTTTGACATCTTAGAGGCAAGTTCCTTGATCAAATTGGACATTTGATCGATCTTTTCTTCTGCTGAAAGAGACTTAGAAGAAGAAGGCTTTTCTTCTTTCATCTTCTTTTTGTCTTTCGCTGCCTTTTCCTCCATTTTTAATTTGTTAGAAGCCATGAGATTAGACTGCACTCCAATAGCAGCCTCCAGCATACTTGTCAGTGTCTGTGCTTTTTCAACCCTCAACCATAAGGCAAACTCATAATCTAAAGCATTTGCAAAATTTATCATAGCTGTGGTTTCAGTGGGTTTAATTTCTTCAGGAATTTTCAGATAATCTTATTAAATCTCTTAGTAAAATCAGCTAATGACTCATCTGCCTTCTTTAGAGTTCCAAATTCTGTAAGATAATAGACATAGTCTTTCCTATCACCCCAATGTTTCACAAATATCTCTTCTAATTCATCAATTCCTGTTATTGAATTTGGAGCCAAACTTCTAAACCATTTTCGAGCTTCACCATCCAAGCTCTGAACAAAGAGTCTTGACCAGACATCTTCATGTTCAATATTTTGATTGTCATTATAACTATAGAAAACCACTAAATGTTCCTCAACAGAAACTCCTTCTCCCTCCCCAGTGTATTTTGGAAGATATTTCAAGTAATCGCCTTGGGGAGGTGGATGCAAGGGTTGAGGGAGAACAAGTGGCGCATATCTGGTAGCCACTATTCGCTGCATCCTTGTAAGGGCAGGCTGAGCCATATTTTGCTGATGTACAATTGATGTAGCTGTTTGGGAAATAGGAATTACAATTGGTGAATTCTGATTCTGATTTAGGACAGCAGAAAATTGGGGGTTTTGAGTTGATTTTTCAGGTTTTGGATCTGAAAAGAGTGGGTTTTCAAAAAAATAAACAGAGGATGTCTTGACTTTTCCTTCAGTAGAAGAATCAGAATCTAAAGTTGTCTCTTGAGGGGATGGAGTTAATTTAGCTTTATTTTGTTGAGCAGGGAAATCAGATAAGTTAAAAGTAAGACCTTCAGGTACATACTCTTCAAAAGGATGAGAGGAAGATGACCCAACAATTGGATTTGGAGAAAAAGGAAAATACACTTGTTGAGGGGTAATAAGAGACTGGTATTCAGGATGAGTCTAAAGGAAATTTAAAATAGTCTTGAAGTCTTCTTCAGTCAAAATACCTCTATCAAGAAAAGGTGCAATAGCCAATACTTGTTCTAATTCCCCTTTAGTCAGCACAAATTCTTTTGACTTCTTTTCAACACTTAGAAATTCAGTTTCTTCCTCTTTGCTAGAACAATACTTATTTCAGATTTACTATGTGATGAGTAACAAAAACTTTCAGTTGAACCTAGGTTAGCAACATCCACTTTATTTTCTAGAGGAGTAGCTTCAACTTGAGATTTTTCATCCGAACCTTTTGAAATTAAAACCTCTTTAGATTCTAAAGTAGATGAAGGTACCTTTTGCTTTGGAATGTACTTTTTGTGTACCTTCTTTACTGACTGAGATGTGGCTTCAACTGATCTCTATTTTCCTTTAGCATCTTGATGATTTTCTCTGGGTCTGCAATTGGAGTCATAGTTGGAGATCTCTGATTCCTCCTTGTAGAAGGAGATCTTGAAACCCCTCTTCCTCTTTGTGGAGTCGCCAGGTGAACAAATTTGCAGTCTTCTTCAGGTCACCAATTCTTTTTCACCATCAAGAACTGATTATCAACAATTCATAGCAAGAGAATACTTCGTTACAAGGCCTTCGTTTCTCGGCAGACGCACCAAAAGATGTTGGCACTGGAATCAGCACCTGGACTGCAGCAAGCACGTGACCAGACACATCTTAAACTCTTAAAGGAAAATTTAATGATTTGTTTTATGAGATTGGTAGGTCATACAAACTCTGATTCAGCGAAAAGAGATTTCAGTCAAATCCACAGTTCTACTAATAAGGGTATTGTAACTTGATGTGGTAGCAGGGTGCAAGTTTGTAGCCTATGAAGAGAGGAAACTGTAAGATGAGAGAGGAAACAATAGGTCTGTAAAACAAAAATCTACTGCATTTGGTAGAAATTCACAAAAGTAGCAGTTTGACAATATTCCATTGAGAGAAAGCTATTTCTAGTCTGACAAGATTCTCACTGAAATAACACGAAGAATAACTATCATGAGTGATGCTCTTCCACTGTTATAACATTTATTTTACCAGGAATGCTCACTTTGTGAGACTAACAAAAACTGAACACATAATATGCTTAAGAGACTGATAGGAACACATAATAGCATAATGGTTTGCAAACTGTAACTGAAAGAAAGGAGATATGGAAACACAAGTAAAGTAGACAATACACACAACAAATTGGTAATAAGTCCTCAGTAGTATCATTCCATTTCATTCACAAAAAAGATTACAGATCATATGAGTCAAAATTCTAAAACCACCAACCAACCCTTTTTATATAGCAATTTATCACATATATACAAAAATAATAAACTGTCATCTCCACAAAAGGCGTAAACTTGTTCCCAAAAGTTATTACGATCTCGTGCAAGAGATGAGGCTTATCCTAAAACTTTAATACAAAGTGCTATGACATAATGAAAATAACAGCATCAAGGCTAACAATTCAAAGTGGTTTGTATGATGTGGCAGTTTATGGGAAGACTCCTCTTCTGTTCTGGTGCAACCAACTCCACAAAAAGTGTAAACATCAGCGAAAATGGCATGTGGCTGTTCCTTGAATGTTGCCTAGTGCCTGGTAGAAACGTGCTAGTGCTGAGGGTAGTGGTAGAAAACTGTTTCAGAGAAACTTTGCTGCTGTTCCGTTGTTCCTCTCCTTTTTTGGTGGAAAACCCTTTGTAATGGCGGAAAACTTGAAACTTTTTGGATAGAATGGCGGAGGTTCATTTTATGAGAAATTACAAAGAAACCCTTTGAAAAAGGTTTAATTGATAGGGGAGACATGGAGCGGAATGAATGATAAGCGGGGGGAGAGAAACCCTTTGAAAAATATTTAATTGATAGGGGAGACATGGAGCAGAATGAATGATAAGCCGGGGGAGAAAACCTTTTAGACATATATTGCAATTACAAATTGGGATCGGAGCGTTTAAACTTAAGACACCAACGAGAAAAAATGCGATTTTGCAATGGGATGATGACGTGGCAAATAAGTGGGACCGATCGCAGATCGCGCATCAGAAGTTTTATTATGAAATGCAGGAGTGAAATGTTAAAACTAGCGAAGTGCGATGAGACAAAAGGTGGGGTCCAGACAATACCGCAAATCGCACATTGCAAGTTTTGTTATGAGACATAAGAGTTAAATGTTAAAACTCGCAAAGTGCGATGTGCGATGAGAGCGGAGGTGATGTGGCAAAGAAGTGAGGGGCGCTTGCAGATTGCATGTTGCAAGGTTTCGCTGGGAGCAGTGGGGGTTAAATGTTATGTTCTGCGAAGTGCAGGGAGGTAAATGTTAAAAGTTGCAGTGAGCGATATGCGATGGGTGGGAGTGACGTGGTAGACGAAGGTGGAACTGCCTGTATATCGCAAATCACAAGATTTATGTGTGAGTGGCGGAGGGTAAACGGTAAGATTTGCGAAGTGCGATATGTGATGGAGCCTATCGCTGACGTGTGGCTCTTCTCCAGAATCTCCGATCCATTAACTCTCGTGCATCTTTATTTGCGATATCCATTCTTGACCACTTATCTCTAACTTAGATCTTGCGATCTAATCTTCTCCGTCCATCTGACTTGCGTTCCTGTGCTATGATTTCCGCCGTCCATCTCTTCGCTTCAATTATGTGCTTTGATCCTGACCCTCTATTTCCCCTTTGCACCTCCTCCAAAACCCTTATGTTCTCTTAAGGAAAATACACCGTTTCTCTACTTTCTCTGATTTGAAAGTAAAGGGCATGGGCTCCAGCTATCACCACATAATGTCATTTATTGAACCCTAAAACCACTTGCGGGGGCACTTAAGCGGTTTTTTGGAATTTGAAGAGAGTGTTCCCGCAGTTAATGTCAATCGTCGATTTGCAGGTGAGTGGATTTAACGAGACTGCTTGCGAGGGCACTCCTTGGTATAAATCTCGTTGTAATATTCCCTTTTTTGGTGTCACCTACGATAGGATTAGGTTGGACTTCCAGAGTTAGGAGCAGATAGGTCACAGGTACAGATTGGTGCTATCAGCGGGCTCAAGGGCTTTTTGGAGGAGTTTTGAGGAGTTTCCAGGGTGTCCGGTGGCATTCGCTTGATATATTCCATCATTCGAGCAGTTTGGCTTTCGTTCCGGTGGATTCCGACAACTTTCGGAAATTTGAGTTATTTTTGGGCTTAACTCAGCTGATTACGCTCAAGGTGGCATTCCAGGAGGAATACATGATGGAACACCTTAGTGTAATAGTTCATTAGAACCGGGATGAGAATACCTACATGATGGGATGGTTGGGCATGAGTTTCAGTGACTAGAGGAGACATGGTAGTCGATTTACTCTTTTCAGCATTAAAAAGGAATATTTTAATAAGAGGAAAAAGTGCACCATGAATAAAATAATAATAAAATAATACGCTAGAAGGCTCCAAGAGATCTATAAAAGAAAGGGAGGAGGCCATTGAGGGATATCTTGGGATCATGTTATTTTATTGTTTGAGAGGTGTGAGACATGGTTCTCTACTTCAGCCGTAGCTCCAGGATGGAAAATCTCGGGTGATTTGTGAGTGTTGGATGAAAACCCAACTCTCTTGAGGAGACTTCATTCAGAAGTTTCGCAGAGCTTTAGAGATTGGTGTGAGGATCATTCAAAACTTCAACTTGTGCTTCAGTGGGTTCAGTGACAGTTTTTGCCATAGCCGATTTGCAACAGTCTTCTTGTCGTGCCATCTACATCATTGCCAGTGTCATTCATCAGTTGGGCCAGAGATCTTTCTGGGTTTTGCTCTGCTTGCTTAGCAAGCTCAAGTTCCACTGTTCCTTTATGTTGATATACTTTTTACCATGGATTAGTAAAATGGATCAGTGATTTTATCGACATTCATTGTGTTATATTGGTGGCTGTGTGTTTATTTCCATTTATTTTGCTGCTCAAGTCTATTTCTGCATTTTTAGTTAAAATATCCCATTTGGAATATTACAGTGGTATCAGAGCATCGAGCTTGGCTCAGCCTACAGGATTTGCAGTTTCCAATTGCAGTGATCATTGTTGGAGGGTTTTAATTACAGATTGTTGAAAGTCTATTTTGATGGTGTCAATGCCATCATTTCTTTTTGTAGAAAAATTGTTTGGGCATTAATTATTCTACAAATTTCTACGGTAAAGTGCCATGCAATTTTCTTTGATTTTGTTGGTTACTTAATAACCATTCCACAAATCAGAATCGAAACTAGATTTATTAAGTCAAGGAGGGGTTCGTGACTATTGTTATGCCGCATTGCTCGTTACGAGGGCCGATTAGTAAGAAAACGTCCAACTGATTATTAAGCCAGGCAAATATAATGACTTGATTGAAATCAAGTCAAATCTCATGCTGCCAAACCTTATTTTCTGAAGGAGCCGCAACTTGGTTTTTTTTTTTTACGGGGTTGTGTCAAATCTTAGGTTGAATGGAAAATCGCATATGGTAGAGGGCCGAGCTGCGGAAACATCACAACGCACATTACAACGCTCAATTCATATGGAGCGGCCACACCATATTATATCAATTTCTTTTTGTGAGGCGCCTATATCCAGATTTTATATGTGGCCAAATTATTTGTTTTAGCGTGAACCAATTATTATGGCGGAATGAATTTCGTGGAAATAATTCAGGACCATCGCGTCAGAAAAGGGTGAACGGGAGTAATCGCAGAAGCCAGAGGAGCAGTGTGACGTATCCGCTGCAGCATGAGGATAAACGTGCGGTGTCGTGGGAGCCACTGCACCACGATTCAAGCTCTTCATTGAGCGGATGAAGCTCAACAAAATTGGGGAAGCTAGTCTTGTGTCATTTTGTTGGAGGGGTCGCACTGGAAGCCACCCAATCAAAGTCGAGCTCACTGTGGATATGGCCAAGGTCTGACACTGCGGGAATTCTCATTGTTGTGGACGAGGCCACTGAAAGGGCCGAGTCCCGGGCTCATTGACCGCTGCCAGTGATCTTCTTTTACAGCAGGATTACAACCGGATGACCATGATTCTTGTGAATTTTAAAGGGACCGTTGTACACGGTATTATTGGGAGCACGTGGTGGTGTATCTATTCCAACAATTCAATGATACTTGGAAGTTGAAATTTTTTGAAGCAGAGTTTCTTGTGCGTGAGTGACAAGTCTGCTGTGGCCAGCAATTTTTTTTGTGAAATCCACTCGCTAAAAGACAAGCGTTGTGGGAGAAGCTGCGTATCATGTGGAGGCCGAGAGTCTTAACTCAGTTGGCTGAGCGCAGTGGGTATTGTGCTGTTGGATGTGTCGATTCAAAGCCTGGAGAGCAAACTACACCAATCGACTGTGTAACGTATCAGAAATCCTGTACCATTTCTTTACCATCGCAAAGAGCCAGGTCAAGCTAAGAGGAAGTGCTGGTATTTTCTGTTCTCGTACCTCTGTTTTTGCTAATGCGTGTATTTCAGAGGTATGTATTTATCCGTCTGCCAGATTAAATACAAGCTGTTCCCAAAGTACTTTGTCCTTGACACGATCACATTTAATTTAATTTTTTTTTTATGACTGGAAGAACCCTACAACAGTTTTCGTGAAACTGGTTGCCTCGCCGAGAAGCTCGGCAAAACCCAGAAATTGTTGAAATTTGTGAAATCCGAAGGAATGGAATTTTACAATTAACAAACTGTTTGTTAAGAAATGAAATAAACTCAGAAAACCAGTGAACGTATAACGTATTTTTGGTTGAACCATGGGGGGATTCCTAAACAGCTTGAGAAGAATAAAAGTTGGTTCTTTGAACCACCATGGATCAGAAAACCAGAAAACAAAACAGAACAGCAAACCCTTCTCCAAGAAGGTACATAATTTGCTCCAACAAAGGCATCTGAGAAATTTACAAAAGGAGGAAGAAGTGGGAAATTGGCTTTATGCACTTGGGATGGACTTAAAGAGTGGAAGATTAGAAAATGACTTTCCTGTGTTAGAAAAATTGGAATCTTGCCTTTCAAAGGCAGAGCAATCTGATTGGAGTTTAAATTGGGCTTTGGAGCCATCTATGCTTGCATTGGTACAAGCTAGATTCTTGGAATATCCAAGTGAGAGAGTCAATCTTATAGCTGCCTCTTGTTTCATTGATATTTTGAGGATAACAACATCCTTCCATCCCTACAATGATGACATTATGAAAAGAATTTTTAGATTGATAGTAGGAACCTTTCGGGATTTATACAATTGTGCAGGCTCTACATTTGGGAGAAAGCTTAAGGTCTTAGAAGCCATGGCCATGACCTGGACTTATGAGGTCATGAGTGATCTTGAGTGTGATGGCTCGATTCTGCGGATGTTCCAATGCTTCTTCAACATTAGGAGACATCATTCTGACATGGCCATAGCTCACATGCAGTCCATCCTGTCGTCATGTATGGGAGACCGTGATGCCATTTGCCGTGAGCTGCAGACTAGGTTGCTAAGCATTTGGAGGAGAGAGCAGTTGGTCTCACCCACTGCTTATGAGCTAGCCCAAGGGCTAGTTGAGCAGAACATAGAGCTTTTCAGGAGACAGTTGACCAGGGAGGAGTTGCTCCAGTTTGGTGGATCAGGCAGTAGAAATGAGCTGAGGAGGAAGGGACTTTGCTTCATTTGCAAAGAACCTTGGGGGCCTGATCACTCATGTTTGAGAGATACAGATGAGGTGGCAAAGGTTGAGTAGGTAGACGTTCCTTCTGTATGCCAGGATGAGGACTCTTCTTCAGATGAGTCCATAGTATCAGTTGAGGATGCTTCTGGGGAGAGAGAGCAGTCATGCAGAGATGATGACTGTAGATCGGAGCTGTATTCCAGTGTGCGGGATGAGCAGTAGGGGACTCTACGGGAGATACTCTTGGTGATGAGTCACTTGTGACGATTCAACCAGAGCAACATATGATGGAGCCTGAGCTAGCAGAGGAGGATACTATGCACATCATGCATGATAGTCCCTTGAGGGAGAGCCAGATGGAGGCTCACATTGAGTCTATGCAGCTAACCTTGGGGTCAGCCACTGAGGAGGAGTAGTCAGATGCACAGTCACCGAGCATGGTGACAACAGTTGCAGACCCATATCCTCTAGAGATGTTGGAGGTTGATGGGATAGTTCTGCAGGGGGCTGGGGGACAGCAGGAGCATTACATTCCCGATGAGAGGGATGAGTTGTTGGAGATGGTGGAGCATCCATCTTTGGGCCGACACATTGATAAGGTGTAGATAGATGTACATGCAGTCGACAGAGCTGCAGTACTTTTAGTGAGTAGCACTCTCCAGGAGTACATCGATGGGGCTTGCAGCATATTTTGCCCACTTTGGCCCATTATAGAGAGAGGGGCTTTCTTCTACAAGTAGCTTTCATTGGCGGACATGGCAGAACAGTGTGAGTTGATTACGGGCTAGCGACAACACTCCAGGCATGTTCCATATGCTGTTGTTGCTACAATGGATTCTTCTTCCAGGATGGATTGGTGGGAGATCATGAGTTGGTACCCTATTGATGGTACGATTTTCTTCATAGGGAACACAACAGAGCAGGGGCCCTTAGACATAGCAGATGTTACAGATTCTAGCTGGCAGTGGGGCACAGGTCGTCGTCTCTTCATCACTCCATCCCGATTTCAGGAGAGTAGGATCAGAGTGGGATCGAGTCAGGATTTGGATTGAAGAGAGGTGATGAGTTGGTACACAGTTGGTGGGGCAGCTTATATAGTTAAAGGTACATCACAACAGGAGCCAGGGGGCATTGATGCTTGTTGGCAGACTTCACTTCATGGGGCATCATCTATAGCTAGAGGCAATGTGCAGTCCAAGCCGTGGGACTTGGGCGATGATTGGCCATGGTGGCGTTGGGGTTTGGGAGGATTGTTTGTTGACAGATACAGGAAGAGATCAGTTTGGGATCTCGACATTGAGGGGTCTATTCTGAGTGGTTTGACACAAGTGCATAGCTGCATCCAGGGGTTTGTATGTGATCCAGGCATTGGGTCTTAGTTACATCGGGCCAACAGGGTAGCCCACATATTTGGATTGTTTGAGGGCAAGCAATCTTGGGGCGGAAGGTCTGTAATATTCCCATTTTTTGGTGTCACCTACGATAGGGTTAGGTTGGACTTCCAGAGTTAGGTGACAGAGGTCCGCAGTGCAGTTAAGATTGCTATCGGTCACGTGAGGGCTTTTGAGGAGTCTCCATGGTGTTCGGTGGCATTCGTTTGATATATGCCATCATCCGAGCAGTTTGGCTTTCGTTCCGGTGCATTCCGACAACTTTAGGAAATTTGAGTTATTTGTGGACTTAACTCAACTGATTACGCTCCAGGTGGCATTCCAGGAGGTATACATGATGGAACACCTTAGTGTAATAGCTCATTGGAACCAGGACGAGAATACCTACATGATGGGATGGTTGGGCATGAGTTTCAGTGACCAGAGGAGACATGGTAGCCGATTTACTCTTTTCTGCATTAAAAAGGAATATTTTAATAAGAGGGAAAAGTGCACCATGAATAAAATAATAATAAAATAATGCCCTAGAAGGCTTCAAGAGATCTATAAAAGAAAGGGAGGAGGCCATTGAGGGATATCTTGGGATCATGTTATTTTATTGTATGAGAGGTGTGAGACGTGGTTCTCTATTTCAGCCGTTGCCCCAGGACGGAAACCCTCGGGTGATTTGTGAGTGTTGGACGAAAACCCAACTCTCTTGAGGAGACTTCATTCAGAAGTTTCGCAGAGCTTTAGGGATTGGTGTGAGGATTATTCAGATCTTCAACTTGTGCTTCAGTGGGTTCAGTGACAGCTTTTGCCGTAGCCGATTTGCAACAGCCTTCTTGTTGAGCCATCTACATCATTGCCAGTGTTTCATCAGTTAGGCCAGAGATCTTTCTGGGTTTTGCTCTGCTTGCTTGGCAAGCTCAGGTTCCACTGTTCCTTTATGTTGATGTACGTTTTACCATGGATTAATAAAATGGCTCAGTGATTTTATCGACATCCATTGTGTTATATTGGTGGCTGTGTGTTTATTTCCATTTATTTTGTTGCTCAAGTCTATTTCTGCATTTTAGTTAAAATATCCCATTTGGGATATCACACGTGCAATTTGTGCTCCTGGGTTGCCATTGGATCTCTTCCCCTTTACATCTGCGATTGGATCATGACCGTCCGCTCATCCTGTACGCGGTTCTTCTCCGGATCTCCCACTCTGCTGGTCAATCTGTTTTCTTCAGGCAGCGCTTTGCTTTTAAAGAAGTCTGGTTGCAATACTGTCCACGAAGCCTTGATTTGCCTGCTTTGAAAACTGAAATTGCTTACTGGAGGAGTGGTCTCTGTTTACCTGTAGCCTCTTTATTGAGATAACCAAAATCTCAGTGAAATAACTGCGCTTTTCACTGTGTGGAATATATGACTTTCATTTCTGAGAAATAGTTGCCCTTTACTGCATTACTGTTTTGACAATGAAATTGCAACAAAGGTAGCTATTATTCCAGACCAGATGACTACAACTTTATTACCCAAACAATGACTTTCAACACTAACATAAGTCAAAATAGAGATTTTAACTTATTTTAGGACTCTAAAACACTATGACACCTATTCACTTAAAAATACCCTGATGTTGGGACTCTTTTTAACCTTTATTGGAAATGACTCAAACTTTGGACATGGACTAGGACACAATAAAAAAAATTGAAAACAGTGACACAATGCCGATTACACCATTAACATTTTCAGTGCTAACATGGTCCATGGTGATGGATTCCCAGGGTTGGCTAGGAGTAGGTATAGGAGTATACAAGCCTTGCTTCTTAATATTGGCTTGGCGATGACACAAGTAGTGTAGGATCTGATGTATTTTCCAACATCCTGTCGGAGATTTGGCCAATAAAAATACTTCTGTAGTACGAACATAATTTTCTCTACACAAAAGTCCCTGTGACCCGACTGTAGTGCGCCTCCCAAATCAGCTTGGCACGCTCGCTTGAAGGAACACAATGGTGGCCCAAGTAGCATAATAATGCATCCTGGAGGTGGAAGTCTGGAACTTGCTTGCCATCCACTAGCATTTGGTGGCGAAATTTGGATTATTTTTATATAGTTGCGACCATCTAGATGTCTTGTGGCCACAAGAATTGAGAACAATGGTTAGTGCTGCAATTGGTGGCCGACTGAGGCAATCTACAACATGATTGGTGCTGCCCTTGTATTTGATATTCAAATGGAATTGTTGCGGATATGTGGACTACTTCTGATGGCAATCGTTCTGCAACTTCCCTTGGGTTTGTATAAACTGCAGGGGTTGGTGATCTGTGTGGATGACCGTCTCCTTCCCCAGAATGTAATGTTTCCATTGTCGGCAAGCCTGCACGATGGAATACATCTCCTTATTATAGGTGGGGTATTTCCGAATTGTGTTGGAAAGTCTCATTTTGATAGGCCACCGGATGCCCTTTTTGGGTGAGGACTGCACCAATAACATAGTCATAGAAGCCTGTCTCAATTTCAAATGGTTGCTGCAAGTCTGACAATGTGAGTAATGGTGCAAAGTAGAGGCAATGCTTCAGCTCAACAAATGTCTTTTGTTGGGACTCAGACCAGAAAATTTGTGCTTTCACTCCAGCCTTGGTAACTTGACTCAAAGGGCAAGTGATATGAGAGAATCCCAACACGAACCTCCGATAAAAATTGGCAAGGCCCAGAAAGTTGCAAAGCTTTGTTAGAGTGCTTAGGGCTGTCAAATCCCGAATGACTTGGATCTTAGCTGGATCCACATGCATGCTTTGCTCATCAATGATGTAACGCAGATATTGGACTTGGCTCATGCCAAAGGTGCATTTCTCCAAGTTGGCACATAGTTTGTGTTACCACAGGGTTTGAAGTACTTGCTGAATGTTTTGCAAGTGCTCTTCCCAACTCTTGCTGAAGATGAGGATGTTGTCCAAATCTACAACCATGAACGAGTTGGTAAAGGGCCGCAAGATGTCATCCATCAACCTCATAAAAGTTGCAGGGGCATTTGTCAACCCGAAAGGCATGACCAACCACTCGAAAAGGCCCTGTTTGGATTTGAAGGCGATCTTCCATACATCTGTGGGTTCTATTGGCACCTGGGGATATCCAAACTTCAAATCGATCTTGCTAAAATACTTGGCCCCCTTGAGCTAGTCAAGAAGGTCATCAATCCGTGGGATTGGATATCTATTCCTGATAGTGATTTTGTTTAGTGCCCGATAATCAATGCAAAGTGTCCAGGTCCCATCTTTTTCTACACAAGTACAATCGGGCTCCCACAAGGTGAGGAACTTGGTCAAGTGTGCCCTTTTTGTAGCAACTCCAGGATTTGCCACTTGATTTCTTCATTTTCCAGAAAATGGAGTGGTGGTATATTGGCCCATTGGGTAGAGGTGCTCCGGGAGTTAGATCGATTGAATGCTTGACTTGACAATGCAAAGGTACCCTTGTGGGTGAGGAGAATATGGCCTTGTATTCTTCCACGACCTTATCCATCTGCTTCTGCTATGTGGGGAAACCCTTCCTGGGGACCATGAATGTGGCCACTATCTTCCCCTTACTTTGAGAGCGAATCAGAAATAAAATAAATTTCCTGGTCTGGAAGATGATCTTACTGCATTGCTTCGCAAAGATCAAAGAGATGGCGGTAGGAGAGGCTACCTTCTGTATCTTGTATAACTTATTGCCCAAAGTAATAAAACAGTGCGAGGCCTGGACTCATACACAGCATGACGCTTCCACAAGTATGGTTTGCCTAATAACACATCACAAACTTCAAGAGGAGCAACATCACACAATACCTCATCCGTGAAGGGCTTGATGCTCTAGGGAAGGCGACACTGTTGACTGACACGAAGATCTCGTCCTTGGTGAAGCCACCTGATGGTGTATGATTGCGGGAGTGGTATGGTCGGTAGGCCCAATCGCTTCACGACCTCTGCTGAAATGAGGTTCTTTTGGCTCCCGCTGGGTAGAAGAGATGCTCCCCCTCCTCTGGATCTTCAGGCTTAATCTTCTGGACCTTGGTGGTGGAAATGGTGGCAGTAGGTTCTGCGTTAATAATCTGCTTCCCATTGTCGTTCCCTTTGTCGGGTTCTGGCTTAGAATCAAAACATACATCGAACTTTGAAGCTTTCAACTTGACCACTAATGACTGCTTGGCACGACACTCATTTGTGTTGTGGGTGGGGCTCTTGTGGAACTCACACCACTTTTCGGTGTCCTTCTTCATATTCATGGTGCCATTATTTGCTTGCGACTTCGATGGGTTGTCCTGGGTCGCTTCACCTTGGCTTTGTCCTTTGTTATGCGGTTTGGGGGTGCCCTTGCCCTGCTTCTGATTCACAAATCCAAAGTCACGCTTCTTTTGTTTAATTTTTTGTTCAATCTTAGAAGCATATAGGTATGCTACCAAGCTCGAAGATGTCCAGGAACTCCATTTCCTGCTAAATGTATTTGTGTAGACAACTGCGGTACTTGAGCACCAGATGCCGCTCAGAATATTTAATACCCAACTTTGTGCGTAGAGTATGAAAAATATTTTTGAGCTCATGCACATCTTCGTCCCTTTTTTGTCGTAGTGTGGTCCACTATATGTACTTGTCTTCATAGCTCTCCACGGGGTAATACTGTTCCTTGACAGCGTCTCGAAAATAGTTCCAAGAGGGGGGGCGGGGGTAAACAGAGAGGTTTCCTCGACCCTTTTCTCACAGTAAGTTTCCCACCAATCCTTGACATGGGGGGCAACCTTATGAAGTGCAAAAGTGATCTTCTCCCTATCGGAGAAACTATGGACAAGAAATAACCTTCCAACATATTCAACCATTTATCTACAACATCTGCATTTGTTTGACCTCAAATATTAGGGATATTGAAGTTCACTTGTACCTTGAAGGGGGTGGTGCTTCCGAAGTGATTGCTAGATGAAGATGCATTGCTGATGGGCATCCGCCGAAGGATCTGGGAAAAATTGTCCATGATCTCGTTCCTTTGCCGCTCGAGGGTTTCTTCGAGTAGCAGTTTGATAGGATCTCGTGCTCCCTCGTCTTTCTTTTCTTTCGCCATGGGAGGTCTTTTGTGTGAGTTGGGACGGTCTTGCAAAGACTCAACCAATTCCAGTCCCAACTCCTTATACCCCGACCTTGTTGGGGACATGCACAAAAAAACCGAGAGAGCAGACCGCTTTGATACCACTGATCCCGATTTATGAAGGAACGAAATGAAATACACATATGAACAAAAACACAAACATACAATGAAAACAAAACTTCAATTCATTAATAACAAAGTACTAAAAACTGTTTACTTGCATAATGGAAATAAACTAACTTAGACGATGGTAGTTTATCTCTGAGAAGAGATGTGGCGGCTACATGCCTTCTGAACTGTGTTACAATGAGGGTCGAAGGCCTACTTATTATTGAGAAACAATGGAAAACCCTAAACATCCAAAAACCTAACCTAAGAGATGAAGTGTCAAAATTCTGTGGGTCGTGTTAGAGTAAATTGGTACATCAACTTCCCAGTGTCATAACTTTGGTATACGATTTGTGTTTGACGTGTACGATACCTCGTTAGAAAGATCTATCTGAGGACTACAACTTTCAATTGCAAATGCAATGAGTTTGCCCATTCAGGACCGGGAAAACTACCAAAAATAGTAAACTGTGCTACAATTAAGGAAATTGAAAGAAACAATGGTGGGGCTCCAAGTGGAATAGGCGGATGGTCACAAATATCCAGCTGGATCACTTGACCTGTGTGTGGACAGTGGTCACTACTTAGAAATTCGAGCCCCCTCCAAGGACATTAACTCATTCTTTAGAAGAGTTCGATCTATTGTAGCTTGCTTGTCTCTGCAGTAAGATTTCTCCAAGCTCTCCTCCTTTCTCCTTGCTCCTGTCCTCAATGCTCTTATGAGAATAATGAGCTTCCAAAACTCCTTTTCTCCCTTTTTTTGTCTCTTGGGAAAATATGAGACCCTATCCCTAAGATCTAATGGTTGAGATTCAATCTCAAACCATTTAGATCAAGGGCGGAGATTAGTCCCCTACTTGAACCCTCATGTGGTCCCCTTCTTCTATTAATAGCTTCCCTAGTACTTTTTAATGTTTTAGTACCATGGTCACTTTTTCTCATAAAGTGACTTTTAAAACATAAGTCACTTTAATAATATAAAGTGTACTTAGTACTTTACACACAAAGTCACTTTTAAAACACATGTGACTTCAATAACTTAAAGTACATAGTACATCTCCACATAAAAACTACTTTAGCCCCCTTGATATTAATAAACCCATAATATCACTTAGACAAAAGGTGATTTATGTGTCCCCCTAGGCCAAAAGGAGAAATGCCTAGGAAACACCTCCTTGGTACAATTTTCAACACTCTTTATCGAGGAAGGTGTTTCTCACCACGCCCATCCCGTCTCTGAAGAATACATGCTTGCCCCTTGGGAATGACTTGGTGAGAATGTCTGCTACCTGTTCATCAATGGATATATACTCAAGCTTCACAACTCCTCTAAACCCAGTCTCTGATGAAGTGGTATCTGATCTCAATATGCTTTGACTGATCATGAAATACTGGATTCTTGGAGAGTTTGATACAATTTTGATTATCACAGTAGATCGTAGTTGGTCTCAGTTTTTGACCAAATAATCCAAATAGCATCTTGCGAAGCTAAAGTGCCTCGCAACCTACCTGACTAGCTGCCATATACTCTGCCTCTGCACTGCTCAATGCCACTGACCTCTGTTTCCTGCTGAACCATGGCACAACTGTTGAGCCTAAAGAGAAACAACACTTGGAAGTACTCTTCCTGTCACTAGCACTGCTAGCCCAATCTGAGTTTGTGCAACTAATCAATCTGCCTCCATCACACCTAACATAGTCCAGACCATAATCCACGGTGCCTTGTAGGTAACTCAATATATGTTTTGCAACCACCCAATGCACTCTCTTGGGCTCCTCATCCCTTCTCAATATCAAATCATCAACGTACAACACAAGAATGAGAAGCTGCTCCTCAACCACAATATATTACAGGTTGGGGTCAACTTCACTCTTAGTGAAGCCCAATTTGAGAAGGTAGCTGTCTATCTGGGCATACCATGCCCTCGGTGCCTGCTTGAGCCATAAAGAGCTCTTTTTAGCTTGCAAACATGCATATCTCTGCCGAAAGTCTCAAATCCCTCAGGTTGTTCAACATAAATCTCTTTCTCAACAAATCTGTTAAGGAAGGCGGTCTTCACGTCCATCTGGTGGATCCTCCACCCCATCTATGTTGCAATCGCCAAAATAGTCCTCATGGACAAATATTGGGCCACTGGTGCAAACGTCTCATCATAGTCAATCCCTGCGACCTGAGAGAACCCTTTGGCCATGAATCTAACCTTACACTTCTCCACACTCCCATCAACTGCATGCTTAATCTTATACACACAATGTGATCCCACAACTGATTTGCCAATCGGTCTTTGCACTATCTCCCAGACATCGTTCTGCATGATGGAAGAGTACTCTTCCACCATAGCATCACACCAAACTTGCTATGAAGCTACCTCCTTGTAAGAAGGCGGCTCATAGTCTATAACCTCTATCATCAGTGCCATATATCTTGTATATCTTAGTGGTTGTTTACTTTGTCTGAATGTGGAATTGGGAGCTCCAAATCTCTCCTGAGCCTCCCTAATCAACTAATTTTCCCACCTGGCTTGTCCTCTCCCTGCATTGGGAGTCATTGGCTGAGTAGGACCTTCTAACTCTACTCTCTCCTCCTGTTCCTGTGCTTTCTCCTCAACTGTGTGCTGGTTGGCCTGTCTAACAACTTGCTGTGATGAAGGCTGAGAAATTGGCTGAGCCTCCTACTTGGGAGTTTGCTCCTCCTCCTCTTGTGATGCACCCTGCTCATGCTCCAAGGACTTCTTGAGAGCCCTTTCTTCCTCGAACTTCACGTCACGTTTGATCACTGCCTTCCTGAGTGCTGGAATATGCACCCTATACGCCTTGGATGTCTTGTTGTAGCCCCCGAAAATGCCCTTCCTTGTTGTGAAATCCAACTTCTTTCGGCTATTTGAAGACACATGGCAGTAAACAAGATTGCCAAAGATCTGGAAGTGAGACGCGTCAAGCTTCTTGCCTGTAAAAACATCCTTTGGTGTAACTTTGATTAGTGTTGGAAAGTGTAACTAGGTTTGGTCTTCATATTGACTATGTAATTATGTATATATGTAATGAAGAAGAAAAAGATAATAAAATATATTTTGTTAAGCTTGCTTCATGGGTTTCATGAACAAGGGATTTTATTATAGGTCAAAGAATTCTTCGTGATGTCTTTTAGGGATTTGTCATCTTTTCATAAATGTAATTAGAGTCATGTATATGAAGTGTCAAGTATGCCTCAACACCTTGTCAATTAGCTTGTCAGCATAGCTCAAGAATAATGCTAAACACTCCTAATCAGATCAACGTTGGAATACCTCTTAAAGCCAACCCACAAACTTGGAAACATGTTGGCCTCAAATCTAATGGATAGGTCGGCTTAATATTGGGAGAAACAACTATATAAACCCCGCTAAACTGCGCAGAACAGAGACCAATTCGGACAATTGTAATAGATGCGAAGCACAGGAACAAAGCTCGCATAAATTTGAAGATTTCGGTAAACAATTGTAGGAGAAATCTCGGATATCTAAGGAAGATAGTTCAGACTACAACTTCAGGATTTGCGAAGTATATAGACAAATATTCTCGGTGTTAATTCAAGATAGTATATTTTTATAGCTCCATGCGCTCCTTCTGTGAAATCTCCGGGCCACAGTATATATATATATATATATTATGGAGAAAAAGGCTTCAGGTATCTCTGTGAAGTTACAGTGTGAAGTTAAAGGACAACTCTGCAATAGCATACAAAGTGAGACTGAAATAACTCGGAGGACTATGTGTTTCGGTGCCAAGAATACTGTAAGGAATACTCCAACAAAGATTAAGAGAAGCTATGAGAAGATAGTTTGAGAAGCAAACTCAAGAAGCTAGTGTTAAGAGCTAGGAACCGAGCCTTCCTAGTTCTAGTGCAAAATGGTGTAGGATAGTGTAGAGAAGGAGATCAGTTTGAGGAGTCTAGGAAGAAGCTGTGACAAGGTCTTGAAGGCATATATAGGTCAAGGGTCTGAGTCATGTTCATGGCACTTGTCAAATCGAAGATCTATAAGAAGAATTACTTGCGGGTTTTCCTCTCCAAGAGGGAGAGGTTTTGGCTGTGGCTATGGGAGCCTAAATTTGCGTCTCTTGTATTATGTTTTGATAATTGACTTGATGAAAGATAAAGAGAAGCTAAGAAGAGAAGACATAAGTAAAAGAGGTAAGCTCACAAGTAATTATCAAGCAGAGAATTTGAATTAGACCTAGCCCTACCTAATTCTCAACATGGTATTAGAGCTAAGGTGTTGAAGACAAGGGCTACTTGACAAGGAGACACTCAAGGAAGCAAGAATCAAAGTCAAGGTCAAAGTTTGCGTTGAAAAGTCAAATCAGTTTGCAAGGAAGATTCTCAAGCCATTTCAAGAAGACCTTCAATATCATTCAAAGAATTCACTCATTAAGGAGATAATCTATACCATCAAAGATTCATGAGATTGAAGACATTGTTGGAAGACACATCAAGCACCATCCAACAATATCCAACACCTTTGAAGACATCTACATTGGAGGATTCAATCTAAGAGGGAGTTCTTACCTTCATCTTCATCATCATCATCAAGGAAGCTGTTAGAAGGAGGAAGTTTCTCTACTCAAGTAAGTATCTCTATGACCTCATCTAAATCTGTCAAAATAACTTATTGCAAAGAGAACAACAAATTGGTTGGGTTATCAAAATTTAGTGCATGGAAGAAGAGGACAAATTTGAATCTAATCGAAGATGAAGTTATGGGCGACATCAAAGGATCCACAATTCAACCCTCAAAATAAGATGCTCTAGCTCATGCCAAGTACATGAAAGGAGAAATCAGAGGCCAGAGAATTCTCATAGAATCCATTAAGGACTCACTCATACCCTATGTATCAAACTGGACACTGCAAAAGAAATATATGAGAAATTGGTGGAGCTATTCTCTATAAGTACTGCAGGAGAAGCAATTTCTTTGAGACAAGAACTATACAAGATGAAATTGTCAAGAGAGGAAGGAATCACTTCATATTTTATGAGGATTTTTGAAATAAGAGACCAACTACAGGATTTGGGAGAAGTAATGTTTGATAGTGAGATGACTACAGTGGCGCTGAATGCTCTACCGGAAGAATGGGGAAACTTCACTTCAAGCTTATACGGGAAGAAAGAAGCAACATCATTCCAAAATCTATGGTCTTTATGTAAAATAGAGGAAACAAGATTGAAAGCCAAAGCTGACACAGGATCAAGTGAAGGGAATCAAGCCTTTGCAGCCATGTCCAGGAAGAAAGGAAGATTCCCTAAATTTGGTCCTCAGAATAAAAGAAGAAATATGGACAAAGTACGATGCTTTGGATGCAATGAACTTGGGCATCATAAAAGGGATTGTCCTAAATTTGGGAAGGATAAGAGGAAAAAGGAAGAAGCCCATGTCACAGATGAAAGGGAAGAACCTGATGCAAAGAAATCTAAGAAAGAAGAAGCGAAAGATCTCTATTATGATTGAGATCAACTTCCTCTTTAAGTGATTTCTGTTGGTTGTAAAATAGTATGATAGGAAGCAGTGTATATTAATAGCATCACGATAGAAGCATGAAAGGAGCACTTGAAGAAGTGGCTCCCGGAAACCTCACTGATAACTACAATGATGGAAGGAAGTCATCAAGATCAAGGATCATCATTCAATAATCAATATGGAAACAGGTGCTGACATTTTCTAATGGAATCCTCTGTGGATTCACTAACTAGAAAGAAAGCAAAAGGTTTCATCAGGAATTCTATCTTGCAGAATTCGGGGATTAGAACATGATGACATATTGATGAAGCAGGTCAAGGGTATGAAGTTCTTCATTCTAGTAAAAATTGTTGCAAGATGACTCAAAAGGAAAAGGGATGAGGTACATATATCTATATGCTGACGCTGGAGACTGTGAAGTCATGTCATATGGTTGCAGGTGATGGACTTCTATCTTTAGAAGTATGATCAAAGGAAGAAGGATCTCTTCTAGTGCACATGTTGCCACTAACAACTGAAATCAAATATGTCCTCATATGGAAGATGAGGTGGTTGTATACAAACAAAGAATTGGATACTGGAAGTTCCTGGGAATGAAGCTGTGTGGAGAAAGAAAGGAAGAGATCATCAAGTGCAACCATGTCAAGAGGCGGTTATCATCCAAAAGCCAAGATGTGACTAGGAGATCTACTGGGAAGATATATGGACTCTGATAGAAGTATGGTAAACAAGATGACCATTGACAATACATATCTTTAGAAGATGTGTCAATTTGAATAAAGGATGCCGATGCCTATAGGAAGATGTCATGGTGAAAGATCATCACCGAGGTAACTTTTGATTTAAAAGTTCTTATGTATATGTTTATCTGGATAAGTTTATGCAGGGCTGCCAATCATGTGGAAGAATGTAAGATCCTTGGGAGATGGTTCGAAGGAAAGCAGCATGGCATAAAGGTGGACCGTATGAGAAGGATTGATGGATCACTTTCTGGTGGATGACATGACTCATGGATGAAAGTGATGGATGATCTGTGCCCTATGAAGCCAAAAGTTGAAGATTCCTCAATATCGAAATCCATGACATCGAGGGGAGGAATTCTTCATGAGTAGCTAGTTGTCTCATGATTGCTGCTGCAGGTCCTTGGTTAAGAGGGAGCTGGTGGTAAGTTTCTTACTTGGAATAAACTTGAAGTATGTCCTTCCAGAATTAAAAGGAAGTGACGAATATAATTTTCTAAATTCATGTGTCATGCACTAGACGAGGACTAACAATTGTAAGTCTTAGTGAAGGCCATGAGGAGAGAATGGATAGACACATCATTCTGGTCTTCACCGAGAAGACAGAATGGAGGATTGTGTAATCATCTAGCAGATGATATTCTTTGAGAATGAGATAGGGCATTCAAGATAAGAGTAATCAGGGACCGATATTCTTTGAGGGCTGGCTACCCAAGAGAAGAATAGTCCAAGAAGGTCATACTCTAGGAACATGTGGGTGGAGTATGTACCTTGGAGAGACAATGACTATGGTGTCTATAAGTCATGTGTCTTGCCAGAATTGTAGCCCATTGTCTCATTGAGAGATGGGGTTGTTAGGCAAGGCCTTGCACTAGGACAATGCTGGTTGATATGATGCTATACAAATGCGATTATCAATCCGATTCTTCTTATGAGATTCTTCAGATTGAAAGTGACCATGTACCATTATGAATACCTCCCTAGTTAAGAGGGAGTGTTGGAAAGTGTAACTAGGTTTGGTCTTCATATTGACAATGTAATTATGTATTCATGTAATGAAGAAGACAAAGATAATAAAATATATTTTTTTAAGCTTGCTTCATGGGTTTCATGAACAAGGGATTTTATTATAGGTCAAAGACTTCTTCTTGATGTCTTTTAGGGATTTGTCATCTTGTCATAAATGTAATTAGAGTCACGTATATGAAGTGTCAAGTATGCCTCAAGACCTTGTCAAGTAGCTTGTCAACATAGCTCACACTCCTGATCAGATCAACGTTGGAACTTGGAATACCTCTTAAAGTCAGCCCACAAACTTGGAAACATGCCAGACTCAAATCTAATGGACAGGTCGGCTTAATATAGGGGAAACAACTATATAAACCCCACTAAATTGCGCAAAACAAAAACCAATTCAGACAATTGTAATAGATGCGAAGTACATGAACATAGCTCGCATAAATCTGAAGATTTCGGTAAGCAATTGCAGGAGAAATCTCAGATATTTGAGGAAGATAGTTCTGACTACAACTTCAACATTTGCGAAGTATATAGACAGAGATTCTCGATGTTAATTCAAGATAGTATATTTTTGTTTGGGCCAATATATATATATATATTCTGTGGAGAAAAAGGCTTCGAGTATCTCTGTGAAGTTAAAGGACAATTCTGCAATAGCATAAAAAGTGCAGACTGAAATAACTCGGAGGACTGTATGTTTCGGTGCCGAGATTGCTGTAAGGAATACTCCAGGAAAGATAAAGAGAAGTTATGAGAAGAAAGTTTGAGAAGCAAACTCAAGAAGCCAGTGTTAAGAGCTAGGAATTGAGCCTTCCTAGTTCTGGTGCAGAACTGTGCAGGACTGTGCAAAGAAGGAGATCAGTTTGAGGAGTCCAAGAAGAAGTTGTGACATGGTCTTGAAGACATATATAGGTCAAGGATCTAAGTCATGTTCATGGTACTTGTCAAATCAAAGATCTATAAGAAGAATTACTTGCAGGTTTTCCTCTCCAAGAGGGAGAGGTTTTGGCCTTGGGCTTTGGGAGCCTAAACTTGCGTCTCTTCTGTTATGTTTTGATAATTGACTTGATGAAAGACTTAATAAGCTAAGAAGAGAAGACATAAGTATGAGAAGTAAGATCACAAGTAATTATTAAGCAGAGAATTTCAATTAAACCTAGCCCCACCTAATTCTCAACAACTAGCACCATGCGTGGACTCATGTTCTACAAAAAGACTAGAGTGTTGCATGCCTTTGCCTAAAGAAACATAGGTAGCCCCTGGTCATGCAACATAGCCCTGGACACTCCAACAATGCTTTGGTAATTGCTCTCAACCACCCCATTCCACTAAGGGTTTTGAGGTGCGGTGAACTCTCTCCTGATCCCCTCCTTGGCACACAAGTCCTTGAAAGTGTTGGAGATGTACTCCCCACCATTGTCTGACCTTATCACCTTGATTCTCCTACTAGTCTGGTTCTCCACCAAGGCTTTGAACTCCACGAACTTTGAGAAGACTTGATCTTTCTTCTTCATGAATAAGATCCATGTCTTTCTGGAGTGGTCATCAATAAAGGTGACATAATATCTTTGTCCCATTAGGGATGGAGAGGAAAATGCTCTGCATACATCCGAATGTACCAACTCCAAGATGCCCTTAGCCCCACTGTCTCTGTTGGAAAAGGATGTGTTGGCATACTTGTCAAGTGTGCAACCCTTGCACACATCATGCTGATCTACACTCTACTATGGCAACCCTGTGGCAATCTCCCTCAAAATCTTCAATGCTCCATGGTGTAAGTGACCCATACGCCTATGCCAAAGCTCTCCAAGGTCAAATCTATGCACACTGATCTCTCTGTTGCTCAAGGCCGCTTCTGTCTCAAACTGTAACCTGTAGAGGTTATTCATCCTAACTGCAATCTGCTTCATGGCTCCAAATTTTAAGGGCTTGAGGAAAGCCTTTCTTCTCTTAAAGATGACCTCATAACCTTTGTTTTCTAAAGTTGAAACTAAAACAAGGTTTTTCTTCAAACTTGGGATATAAATGACATCTCTAAGGTAGAGAGGATTCCCATACTCCCTCTCAAACTTGATAGTACCTGCGCCTGTGCTAGGTACCTGCCATCATCTCTCATCTCTATATGAAACTACATATCCTTCTCTGTCAATTGGCTGAAAAAACTATTGTTCTCGGTCAGGACAGGATGCTCCACTGTCAATATACCACACATTGTTAACCACTGAGCTTTCCATGCAAGCTATACAAAACTCCTCCTCAAACTGAGAAGTGAACTCCTCCACCTCTATTGATGCTGCCATGTGATCATTCTTGGATCCCTTCTTCCTGTTTGGACACTTGGTGTAGTGCCCAAACTGATGACAAGAGAAGCACTTCACTTTGTTGAGATCTTTCTTCTTCTTGCCTCTTGAACTGGACCCATCCCCTCCTGGATTTTTCTTGCCCTTGGCCTTGCCCCCTTTTCCAGCTAGGGTAAAGGTTTCTTCTTCTTCAGTCTTTGCATGAGACCCAAATTTAGCTTGCTTCCGGATCTCCTCTTGCACACAATTACTCCATAGCCGCTCCCATTCTGGTAGCTTTTCTCTGCCAACCATTGCATCAAAAAGCCCAATAGTGCAAAACTTACAAGGTCTCTGTCTGAGACTATCTCCCCAACCCCGACTAACTCGTCCTTTGCTTGGGTGAATCTGGTTAACTATGAAATCACAGATGTAGACTTAGTCATCTTGACGTTTTTGAGTTTATCTTTGAGTACCAACTTCTTGGCTTCACTCGTACCCTGGTACAACTCTAAGATAATTGTCCACATGGGTTGAGCTGTCTTCTTATCAGAAAGGTGAGCTATGATATGATCCTTGACTCCTTCAAGGATTATTCTTCTGGATTTTGTGTCCTTATTATGCTGGGCCAGTTGTTGAAGATTTGCTGGTGCTGCTGGTGGACACTCCAGAAATTCCCAAACTCCCTGCTCCTCCAAAACTATACCAATCTTCTCCTTCCAAGAACAGAAATTTGAGGCCCTATCAAGGTGGTCCCAAAATCTTAGCCCTAAATATGCCATTCTACAAGTTCGAATTGCTCAGAATCGCTTGCGCAGAGTCTGGAGTGAACTGTGCTTCCTTTTTGCGTCTTTCACCTGCACTTGAGGAAAATAACTCGCTCTCTGGTCTTCAATCAAAGACTGACTCTGATACCATGTTAGCTTTTTAATACCAAGTTGCTAATTAGATAAAAAATTTGAGATGAGGAAACTGAAAACTAATCTCCAAACTCTTTTACTAAATATGCTAAGTTTTCTAACAAACAATAGCAGTGGAAAAAATAAATCACGAAGACATAAGCACATAATAAACAATACACCGAAAATTACCCAGGAAACCCTAATTGGGGAAAACTTGCCAACTTTTGTGTTCTATTATTATTCTGCTCAACAAAAATCTCAGAAAATTGATTACAAGGTACAGGGAAAAATTCCCTCACAATTTACTGATCCTCAACACACTGATCTGCGCACCCTTGATCAACTCGACCTTTCTCATGCACTACTGTACAGATTGTCCAGGCTAAGATTGCCTCCCTACGCAAGCCAACTTGGCCTTTTGAAGTGATGCACTCTAGCTCTAGAAATCTCTTGAGGCTATTTGTTCTCTCTATCTGTCTTCACGTGCTGATCTGGAAACTCCCTTGCTGAGTTCAAACACACACGTTTTTCTAGTGCATAATCATACAATTACCAAGTTTGCACCCTTCCTCTTTATAGAACCGAACTAGCCGCTCAACTCAAGCAAACTGGCTCCTTGAACTCAAGTCAAACTGGCTCCTTGAACTCAAGTCAAACTTCCTCACTGAACTCAAGTCGAACTGAGATTAAATCTCCATGCATGGCTGAGTTCGATTTACTATTTTTGACAATAGGAAAATTAGAGAATTTTCCTAAGTCAAAACTAAGAGAAATTATAACTGCGTCTTTACCTTCACTTGTGGGTTTCACTGCGAAATTTAGCACACTCATATATTTAGCAGTACTCTTCCATCTCTAACTTCAATTAACACCTTAGCCATCTTGTGGACATTCCTTCTAGTTTTGATAGAAGCGGAATCCTAGATCAGGTCCTCCACAACCTTTTTCTTCGTTTCTTCATCTTCCTTTGACCTCTCATCTAAGGCATCATTTTGATTTATCCTTGGTTCTTGACATACTCCTTCCTCTAAATCTCATGGGAATTAGGCAACTCTATTCTTGAGCTCTCCAATTTAACTATTTTTTCTAGCCCCTCAGTCAATTGGCAATGATCACCTACTCGTACTTTGGTTCCCAATGTTTGAAATAAACCAATTCCTGTTTTAGCTAGTAAATTGTCAGCACCATTCCTTTTCCCCTTGCAGTATCTAAAGGAGATAAATGAGAAGGAACTCAAAAGTTCTATAGCTTCTCAAATGAAGGAATTTAATCTCCATTTTGGTGTGGAACCTTGAGTCACCCCTTTGATAATGGTGCTGTACCCCCTTCCTCTTAAAGACTAGAAATTCTCAACTCCTTGGTGATCTTCAATCCCTTAATCACAACCTCCTCATCTGCTATGTTATTTGAATTATTTTTCAAGGTGTAATGTTCCTAATGGTAAATTACAATAATAACAAGCATCAAATGACATTAAGCAACAACAAAAACAAACATGCCATTAAAACACAAATAGAGCCATGAAATTGAGCTGAGCCATTTTATTAATTTTGCTGGAAATGTGTACAATGAAGTGCTGGAATGAAGGCACCTGGGATTGCTCAAGGCAAGCTGGAGATAGCTTTTGAGACAAGCTGGAAATCACCCTTAGAAAGTACACTGAGTGGTTGTAACTCTGCGCTGCCCCAGGCCAGAAATGTTGCTGCTGCTCCTGAAGATCTGTTGTTTGGGCCTGCAATACTGCTTAGAAAATTCTGGGCTTTTAACCACAGACTCTACTCATGAAACCCACAAAAACCTGCGAGAGAATTGGCCAAATGTTGACCTCGGAATTTCAGCCCAATTTTTCCCTAGCTCCTCTAGCTGTTGGTTGAGTTGAGATCACTGTTTGGCCCCTTAGTTCTACCCAGAAAATTCTGCCAAATTAATCTTGGCCTCTCCTCAATAAACCCAAAAAAACTCAGAAAGGGTTCGCCCAAAGCTCAACCCCGAAATTGGCCCTCTTGGTTTTGGCTCTCTAAACCACTGGGCAATTCGGTCCTCCTGACAAAAAAGCTGTTGGTTGCCACCGAAATGCCTGGAAAATCCCTGTTAGAAGGTTCCAAGCCTTCCCAGCGAGTCTCCTGCAAAAACTCCACTCACTCTCCAACTCCCAGAGTGACTCCCTCAAGGGACTGCGCAGCGTCTATGCTGCTAAAGAAGGGACTGCGCTATAGAAGAGGCTCACTGCTGCTGAACTGATAAAACTATGGTGAAGCACCTTCCTTGCGCTGGCACTTGAAGTCCACCAAAGCAAAGGCTAGGATCTCCGCTCAAAGACACTCGTGTGCTGAACAACACATGTAGACTTGGCTCACTGCTCAAGCATGCTTTGTCAAAAGACAATTTCGAAATAGATGAATGAATGCCAAGAATGAGCTTTCTATTTATCGTAGGTTTCCCAACGTTCTATTGGGCCCCACCTTGTGCCTCTAGCGTCCAATACACACCAATGACTGCGCTGCCTCCATGTGGACCACAATTTCTCCTCATTGGGCCCCATCCTCCACTATTGCCGCAATATTTCGCTTCAACCTAATGTCTAGAGGCCTATAGTTTCCTAATTCTAATTGTGGGCCCCCAAATCCACATTTCCTAAGTCAAAACTGTAATAATATCAAAATTGGCCAAAATTAATATTCCGGTTAGCAGAATTGCTAAACAGAATATTACACAAGGCCAGTGCATAAAAACGCTGGATTCTATTACACAAGGCCAGTGCATAAAAACGCTGGATTCTACCACCTTATTCCTATTCATACCTGAATCTCGTGCTTTTCCAGGATTGCCTTTTGAGGCTCTATCAAAGTTCAGCTTCAGAAAATCCTCAGTGGGGGAGGGAGGGTTCATTTTAATTTAGCATCCTTATTCTTTGTTACACCTTGCCCCTTTATCAGGCTTGGTATCTCTTCTTCCTTAACTTCTCTTGAACTACATGATTTACATGTCCTATTTTCCTATCCTGATGTTATATATTTTAAGTTTTTGCATCAAAAGTAATATTAACTCAAGAATTTGTCTTCTGACTAGTGATTGACATATTTTGTTTGTTGACTGTGAGATCAAAACCACTTTCTTGTAATCAATGCCCATTATTTATGTTGTCAGTGTTTACCCATTAAACTGTGCTTTTGTAGAGATGAGTTTAAAGATAATTACAGTAAGACCTATGGATCAATGTTCCTATTGCGTTGTGACAGTTACAAGATTTGCTGGAAGATATGTTTGACTCTGCAATTGAAGTTCACAATGCAAACTCAAAGTTACAAATAAATTTGCATATATCATGTGAGAAATTACCTGCGAGTTTAGGTGGAGTTGAGCTCTCGTCAGTATTAACTGCAATGGATGTAAGTTACCCAATCTTTATTCTCTTGTTTGATTAACATTTTCCACATGTATTTCATCTTCATAAATATAGTTCTTGGTTTGCAACGTGGATACAGTTTTTTTCTTGGTCTAATAATCTCTGTTGGGTTTTGCATGTTGTTAATTATTACTGACTTATATGCTGTCCAACTTCTTGCAAAATGATTATTCTCCTTTCATTTAAATTTTCCCACACTTCATTTAAACTCCTTTTCTTAAAAAAATTAAAACTCATATGAAATAGCACATACATAAAAGTCAAATAAGAAAGAATGTAGTTAGATACTCTAATGGATCACTGTCCCTTTCAACTTGGTTCATTCAAGATCCATTGGCTCTCTGTTTATTAATACTTTACCCAAACGATGGTACATGTTAGGCATACATGGCATCCAATAAATGCTTTTCTAGTACTGCTACTATCTATCTGGAAGTGAAATCTAAAATATTGTAGCACATACTTATGAGTCCTTAAACACCAAGTTGAAGCTGCAAATCAATGGTCGTTCTGTAGAAGGCTGACCCAGTGGTGGCTTGTGATGACAACTTATAAAGGCGTCACCTCCCATGATGCAGGCATGTTAACCCATGTCTTGGAGAGGAGTATGAAACATGATCAAGCACAATGTTATTATATGCCACATCATTCTCTCTGTCATGTTCATCAAAACATAAAATAAAAGAGATAAGGACTTGTCTGTGGCCATGTTGACCTTACTCTTTCCAATGGTCAGCTTTTAGGATTTTCATTGAGATAGTCCTCAAATGGCCAGCTATTATGATGGTCATTGAGATGGTCCTCAAATGCAAGGTCGGGTTTCAATTGATCAAGTGGGAGCTAGATTAGTGATTGCTCTATTCCAGCAGGTCTTGTGGTTCACATTCCCTTTGAAAATTAACTTATCTGCTTGGTCTGAAGGGAGATATAGAACTACACAATCTGCATTCTTCTTTGGAGGTTCATCTGTCCTGAGCCGAAAGGGAGTGCACACAGCTGCAGGAAGGCTGAAATGGGCTAGAGCACTGTCTCCATCTCAGGAATCTGCACCGCAGGAACAGGGATGCAGAAACAGGGATACATGCAAAGGAGAACATGCCACAGGAAATGCTCACTGCTTAAGGGAGGCAACCAGAGGATGACCTCTCAAAAAGCTTGTATGTGGGTTGATGGGAAAGTCATGCCAGACAGAGATCTGATAATTACAGGAGCCACAGGCTGCTGAAGCAAGATTACCCATGGGGATTGCCATTCAGAAAGAAGAGGATGCAGCCTAAACATATCTGTAGATTCCAGAACAGGCCTGAGAATAGGTTTGTTCAGGGATATGGAAAATTCTTGCAGAATACCAGCAGCAATGCAGAGAAAACTGTTGAGAAATATAGCTTGAGCAGGAGCTTCTTTCACAAGTTGGGTGTGAATGTGTGAGAAGTAGTTCAAGGCAACTTCTTGTAACCACTTAGTGAAAGTGGGAAATAATACCATCTTGTAATTTCACTTAAATAAATTAAAGTGGGAGTCAAATTTCCTGTTGAGAAGCATGCCAAAGTATAGTACGTACAATTGTATGGATTCCATATGGACAAATGCATATATTCATACGAATAGGGTCAAACAATGTTGTACAATTGTTCAACAGGCAGATTCCTAGTTGTCCAGCAGGTAGATTTATCTCAGCAAGTGCAGATCTGATCTTTTATGTATATTATACAACTGTTAGTTTGACAGCCTATGGATGTTTCCTTGTAAGCTTGGAATATTTATATGAAAAGCTGATTTGAAGGGGTAATTATTGTGTATTCTGTTTTTGCTTTCATTGTTTATTTTCTAGTGATCTGTGTGATTATTGCATGTTCAGAATTATTTATTTCTGTGGTTAAAAAAGTTTAGATCTGATTTATTTAATTAATAAAAACATAGGACAGCAGTTGCCTAGGGCTTGAAAATTTACATGGTATCAATGTAAGTTTGATTCGAAGAGTTTAAGGGTTTAGAATTTGTGGGGCTGTAGTTTTAGTTTAATTTACAGATTTGGGAGTTTGTGCAATAGATTTGAGAGATGGCATCAACGAGCCTAAGATTTAAGGACATATTAGATGGTGCCTCCAATTACTTATATTGGAAATCCATGGTAACATTGCTATTGGAAGAAAATGATCTCTGGAATATCATCGAGAAGGTATTTACTCCGCCTACAGATCCTTAGCAGTTGGCAGTGTTGGAAAGTGTAACTAGGTTCAGTCTTCATAATGATTTGTAATCTAAGTTACCGGATCCGTCAGGCCCAACGGCTGGATCCACGGATCTGTGGATCAGATACGGATTCGGATCCATATCCGCTGGGATCCGCCCAAGATTCGTTCATAAGCCTGCGGAATGTCACAGGGTCATAATCCTGTTTGCGTCATGCTATTTTGAAAAATTAGAGAATACTCTGTGTTTGCGTCATGTTGCTTTGGGAATTGCAGGCAGAATTGCGATACATTTGTCTTTGGTTGGTATTAAAGTCGCTACGCTCAGGCTTTGGCATTGTTGGTTGAACATTTGGAGTAATTGGAAAAATTATCATCTCAATGTTTTCTTTTGAGTCGATTTGGTAACCTGGCTGGATTATGTGAAATGAATGTCTCTGCCCTGTTTTCTCTACCGACACGTCAGCACTGCGCTCCCCCTGCAAAATCTCGAAATGACTAAACCCTCGCAAAACCAGAGCTACAACAGCAGTCCCAAACGCTGTTCACTGAAGTCGTGGCAGTTCAAGGGAATCCAACAAAGAAAATGGGGGAAATGGGTGTTTGAAATTCGAATTCCCAATTCCATGGGGAGAATTTGGTTGGGTTCCTACGACACGCCGAAGAAAGCTGCCCGTGCATACGACTTTGCCGTGTACTGCCTTAGAGTATCCAAGACCAAGCTCAATTTTCCCCACTCTCCGCCTAAAATTTCCTGCGCTTCGTTTCTATGGCCGCCGCAAATTCAAGCTATAGCGGCTAGGTTCACCGCAAAAGAATTGCGGCTTCCTCCGGAAAATGACCCGACATCCTCATCATCGGGTTTGAAAGCGGAATGTGACATTAATGGTGAAGAGATTATTTGGGAGCAGGTTGCAACATTTCGGGATTCAACAACACTTGTAATATCTTCTCGAACTTAGCACCACTTGTAATATCTTCCCAAACTTAGTACGGAACCCGATTGTGAAAATACGCGTTAAATATATTTTTATAATAGTTCGAACTTAGTAACTATAATGCAAACACATATTTAATTAATATATACACCTATGAAAAGCAAGTCCGCTAAATTTTCGGTTGAATTAAAGATGACAACTTTCGTTTGTTCTCTAATTCTGTTAAACTTGAATTATTGTACAAGCAACTTTCGTCGAAGTTTAGCCTAACTTAGGTAAGGGCTCGCACCACCTTAACTAACCCCACCCCCACTTACTTTTATATATTTAAATCAAGTTATCATTTTCCCTTCTTTTCACCAACCCACTAACATATGATAAAATATAATTTTTACTTTTAAAAAATATAAAAATATATTTATATTATTTGTACTTGCCATTTCTCTACCATATCCGGATCATGGCTTTTCAAAAAACTAGTGGATCCCAGGATCTGTATCCGAATCTGTATCTGAATCTTGGTAACTTAGCTTGTAATTATGAATTTATGTAATGAAGAAGACAAAGATAATAAAATGTATTTTGAATACTTGCATCATGGGTTTCATGAGCAAGGAGTTTTTATTATAGGTCAAAGGCTTCTTCTTGATGTCTTTAGGGGTTTGTCATCTTGTCATAAATGTATAATTTAGAGTCATGTATATGAAGTGTTGTTACATTTGTGAAAGACAATTATTGATGTAATTTGTATGCTCCAAGACCTTGTCAAAAGTGCTCCTTGAAGTCGGTTCAAATGAATCGGATACACCCCTCATCAAGTCGGTTTACAAACAAATGTACAAGTTGGCTCACCCACAGAAGTTGGCTCACTAAAAGAGGGAGACAATCCTATATAAAGGAGGGACTATGGCCTCACTTCCACACAGAAATTCGGACAAGTCTGAGGCAGTAATACAAGGAGAAGTCTATGGTTTGGTGCGTAATAAGAAGACAATACAACGAGAAAAGACCTATGTTTTGGGTAAATAGTCTCAGACCTCTGTCTTAGGTTACATATCCGAACTGCAGTAGGTGTCTTGATAGCAAGGACTGTGTTATCAAGTGTTGTAAGGAAGTGCGAAGTAGAAGGATTACACAACTAAGTCAAAGAAGACTGCAAGGTGTGCAATGACTTGGGCTAAATATACTTTGCATATCTCAAAGGTACATACAGCGTAAAGGAGAGCTACAACAGATTTAGGATAACTCAGAGAAGGGCTAAAGTTATACATCAGAGCAAGAAGAATCTCTGTCTTGAGATCAAGGGTATAACAAGACGACTGTGGAAGAATCTCTAGGAGGCAGAAGGAAAGGAGTTCACTAGGAACCGAGCTTTCCTAGGGCCAGTGCAAAGGAGTGTAGAAATGAAGATCAACCCAAGGAGATTAGTGGAGCTATGACAAGGTCTTGGAGACATACTGAAGTCAAGGGTCTAGGTCATGGTAATGTTACTTGTCAATTGAAGATCTATAAGAAGAATTACTTTCAGGTTTTCCTCTCCAAGAGGGAGAGCTTTTGGCCCTGGCTTGAAGAGCCTAAACTTTGTGTCTCTTGTGTTTTGATAATTGACTTGATGAAAGACATAATAAGCTAACGAAGATAAGATCTAAGTGAAAGAAGTATAACGAAATCACAAGTAATTATCAAAAAGAGAAATTTGAATTAAACGCCCTAATTTATCAATAGGCAACACATAAGAAGAAGGAAGTGAAGGCCAATCAAGTGATCTTCGAATCTGGATACCACGAAGGATCATTTGATTCCTCACCTATCCAAGAAAAAAACAACGATCTGATCTCTCACCTAGTCCTGATGATGAACCACACTGGTTGGTTCGAAACGCGTCGACTTTATTCATGATAATGTGATTATTACCGAAAGATTTCTTCAGAATTTATTGATGGATCACAGAAGCCAAAAATCTACTAATAACGAAGGAGATGTTTGATGCTCTGGTGAGCATCTACTAGAGCGAGAACATAAACAAAAAGATAACAAGTACAAAAACAACAACATTCATGGAAACAATTCAAAAGCTACATGGAATCCCTAAAATTATTGTAAGTGGCAAAGATCTAATCTTCACTAGAAATTTTTGGATTGAATTAATTTCTTCTTTGGGTTCTCAATTGGCTCATAACCCTTCTTACCACCCTCAATCCGATGGGCAAACTGAGATTGTGAATTATTTTTAGTAGGACATCTTCGTAGCTTTGCATCTAAGAAATCGACACAATGTGTCAAGTGATTGCCCTTGGCGTAATGGTAGTACAACACATCCCTTCATACTTCATCATAAATTTCTCCATTAATGGCACTTTATGGATATCATTCTCCATCCATTACATCACCCTTGAAAGGGACTGCAAAGGTTTAAGCAATGGAGGACAACATAGAGCACCAACAAGAGGTTCTCAAACTATTGAAGGACAACTTGGTTCTGGCACAAAATAGGATGAAACAACAATTAGATCAACATTGTAGTGCAATGGAATTTGAAGTGGGGGATTGGTTATTTTTGAGATTACAACGATATAAATAGATGTCCCAAAGTATTATGGCCCTTATAAGGTGTTGCAAAGGATTGGAAGTGTGGCTTAAAAATTGAAGTTTCCTTCATCTTGATGTGCACATCTAGCTTTTGATGTTTCTTTCTTAGAGAAGGTAATTGGTGACAAGTTCCCATTCCAAACTATTTCACTGAAAATTAATGAAGAAAGGAAAATTATATTAGAACCAAAAAATCCTTGAAACAAGGATTAAGTTGCGAAATCGATCAATTACTGAGTACCTCATGAAATGGAAAAAACCACTAGTGGGAGAGGCAACATGGGAAGATGAGTTATTCATACAAAAACACTTGCAGTTAGTTAACTGTTGAGGACAACACTTGTTTAAAGGGGAGGGGCATTTTAAGTCCTAGACGAAGCCCCATTTTAAGCATAAAGCCCTTCATTAAACCCTAGATATGGAGTAAATACTAAATACATTCCTAGTGTTATATTAGTAAGTCGGCTAGAACCTTTCATTGTACTGTTTGTCTCCTATATATATTTACACACCAAGGAGACCTAGTCTTAGGAGCATCTGATATTTCATTCTTGTATATTGTTCTATTGTAAAAGGAGGTTGCCCCTTTAAAGAGGTACATTTGCTAACTATTTTGGCATTCATTTCATAGCATCTTGACATAAGGCCAAATCTTCTTTCTCTATGTGACATCAATCACATGAAAAAAATGTGGAGTTTTGGGCAGATCGATGGGTTATCAAGGACATAAATGATGATTTTGAGGTGATTACTTTTGATTATTGTGATAAATCTAATCACAATATGTTGGGAGAATCTTCCCTTCCTTCAAAATGAAGTGGATTCTTAGTAATGATTGCCAATATTGATGACACACAAATTTTGGCATCAATCCTTCAATCATACCAACTCTAAGACTTTTTATCATATGAATCATCTAAGGATGGTAAATGGTCTTCCATTAATTCTACCACCTAGTGGTGTCTGTGAAGTATGTGTGCTCAGAAAGTGTCATCATGAGTCCTTTTCCAAAAATTCAGCATGGCAAGCCTCTTACCCATTTGAGTTGGTTCATAATGATATTTGCTGGTCTATGACAACTCCTCTTCGTGGAGCTAAATATCTCCTCACCTTTGTTGAGTATATCTCGAGCTTCGTTTACATATATACTATTTGATCCAAGCATTAAGTCCTTGAGAAGTTTAAGGAATATAAGTCCTTGGTGGAAAGTCACAACAATCATAGGGTCGAATCTATCAAGACTGAATGTGGAGAGATAGACACTTTGGTGACAGTCTTCATTCATTTCTTGCATCTCATGTCATTATCTGGAGGAAGCCAATCCCTTAGCAATATGAAGTGGTACATTGAAGAAGTAAAACTATTAGAGAATTGGCTTGTTGTATGTTGCAATTTCGTCGCGTGAAGCTTAAATTTTGTGAAGAAGCAATTTTTTTTTGCAGGTCATATCATCAATTAGACACCTATTTGAGATGTTCGACATATTATGGTTACTTTGTTGTACTTTTTAAAGTCTTTGGATTTCATGCATGAACCCATAGTCACAAAGAAAGTGGGCTATAGTGAAACTTCCAAGGCATATGGCTTGTATGATCCTTCTATTGATAAGGTAATTGAAAGGAGAGATGTTCTCTTAGAAGAGGTTCTAACTTCTTTCCCATGGTTTTCTAGGATTTTACCTCATTGTAATTGTGAAAGATACTTCTCCTATTGTCAATGGATTGTTCTCTTTCAAGACTTGATGATCCTTCTCCTTCTGGTGTTTTTTTGGTTGAATGGTGTTGTCATTTGATGCCAACACAAGCTTAAAATGCTTTTAATATTTGTCTAAGGAAGCATTGATTGGAAGCTCCATTGGTCAAGAAGCCCTGGGAAATTGGAAAGCAAGTCCATCATCATTGGATTGTGCTTGTCGTATTGATTCCAACAGTAGCTAGCACACTCCATAACTCCTCATGGTTGAGGAGATATGCTTCATCAAAGTTATTGCCCGAAAGTGTGGTCAATGTGAAAATTCTACTGCAGTATCATGGTTTATTTCTCCTACTTGATTTAAATATTACAAGTTATTTCGAGAAATTAGATTCAGAAAATAACGAAATAAACACAACTACAGTCTACACATGCAGATCATTTATTGAATAATACGCTCATCCAACAAAGTGACACATGGATTTTTGGACATAAGTCCCCGGAAAAACCCAAAGCGGGAAAACCGGTGCAACAGATATGAGGATTTATTTTATTAAGTAGATTCTGAGTACAGTAAATATGGGTTGTAGATCTGGAAATCCTGACAAAGAATAAAAGAAATAAAATATGCAGCTAACCAGTAGATCTGGGACCAAATATCTGACTGATCCACACCCTCAAACGGGATTTACAAGACTCAGCCCAGATCTGGCCCTAGAAACCCCAGCGTTGCCCCTGAAGCCCCAACGTCAGCTGTGCTAGCCTCAGAATGCCACTGTGCTTCCCAGAGAGGGACTGCGTAACCCTTGAGAGGGTGACACAGGCCTTACATTGGCCCTAGAGACCCTCTGTGTAATTTCTGAAGCTCTCTAGAGCCTCTGCGCTGTCTTGCGTAGCACTTGCATAGCGGTTGCGCAACACTTGCGTAACTGCTGCTCTGCTTCTTTGCACTGTCCTTGTTGCTGCTCCTCTGCCTCTTACTGACTCTTGGCTCTAGGATCAAATCATCCCCTTAGCCAATACTACCCCTCGCTACAGAAAATTCCTCCGGAAATTCTTAGCAAACCCTGCCCTAGAATTTCAAATCTAATTCTCAGCTCTGCAACTGTGTGTGTCTCCAACTGACCCTCAAGCCTTTCTCTTATACTTTTTTGATGATCTCATCAACGACCGAGATTAAAACATTCATCAGCGGCTGAGATTAAAACACTGCTTGATCCGTGTCTTTTAGAACATTTCAGCACATTTGTTAATTAATTCACTTTAATTATTTAATTTTCCTAAGTTTAGACTTAGGAAATCTATTAAAATAATTAATTATTTGAATAACTTGAACACCAACTGAAATTTCTCAAAACACTTTCTGGGTTTTGGAGTTCAAGTGTGTCCTAGCCCCTCCACAAAATTTTAGGGCTAGAGCACACCCGATGCTACACCAACTATACAAAATATCAACACTCCCTCTTAGCACGGAGTGTGCTCTAGCAATGCATCCACACTATGCACTACAAGATCTTTTAGTTGGATTCTGTGCTGCTAATGCTTGGCCTATTGCCCTCCATCCACTACACTGTTGCTCTCTGTACTGCTGCCCATGCCATTGCCACTGACACTGCCACATCTATACTACAACTCCCTCTCAACTTGCTGCATCATGCTACCCATAGCACTGCCACTGCTAACTGCTCCACTGCAACTCAGTTGTCGAGAAGTAAGCAACAGAAAGACTTCTACTGAACTATTTGACAGATAAGTTAGGTTGCCTTCCATCACTGAAGCTCCCTGGATGCTGATTTATGCTATCCTCCTGGAGAATGTTATGCTACAACACTGCACTGCGTGAGCACGACCTCTCTGTGTTGCTGAAGTCCCATCAACCCCTCTATGCTGTTGCCTTCACGCTCCTGCTGCCTTTGCATTACGCTGCTCCCTCTTTAGCTCTTCAGCTCCCCTCTGCTTCATTGTGACCTTTTGCAACCATCTCCCGACTCATCCTGCTACCTTCTTAAGGCTCCCGTAGCTCGTATGTGGTCCAAGAGTAGGGCTGACTCAAGGATCCCGCCAAAGTCTGTAGATGCTCTACATATCCATGTCACCCCACCTCTTCTCTCGAGGCACATGAGCACTCATGGCTCCATCATCATCAGAGCCATCTAACTTTGCTGCTGCAGCCTTGGAATCTGAAGATCCTTTGTCCTTCTTCTTAGGACAAGTGCTGGCGAAGTGTCCAAGATCGCCACAGTTAAAGCACCGGACCTTGGAAAGGTCCTTCTTCTTCTTCCCTTGCTGCTTCTTTTCCTTTGATGCAAGGGTTGCATCATCCTCCTCCTCTTTTACTCTGGCTTTTCCGCTTCCACCACTGATGTTCTACTTCTTGGTGATCCTCCTGATCTCCTCTTGGCGAAGATTAGCCCACATGTCTGCCCAGGAAGGTAACGCTGCTCCACCCAGTATACTCTGGACAAATGTTTCCCATTCCTCGGAGACTGCATTCAAGGCAGTCCTAACTAAGAGCCCCTCATCTGGAGTAGCATATTCAGGGCAGTCCTCACTAAGAGCCCCTCATTTGGAGTAGCACCTATGCTAATCAGCTGATCTCGGATAGCTTGAAACCTGAAGAGGAATGGATCGATCTCTTCACCCTTCATTATTTGGAACAACTGCATCTGGTTCTCCAGAAGCATCCTTTGTTGGACAGAGCCTCCTTGGTACATCGTGTCCAAGGCTACCCACATGTCATTTGCTATAGTCTTTCCAGCAATATGAGGTATAACGTGGTCCTTGACTCCGTTTATGATCAAACACTTAGTCTGCGCTTGATTTTCTTCATACTTTTTTAGAGGATCTACATCGGTTGGTATAGTAAGAACCTTCTCTGCATGATCTTTGAGACTATACTCATCCAAAACTGACAAGATTCTGGCCCTCTAGATAACATAGTTGGACATGCCATCCAACCTATCCTGATCTCTCAGTCCATATTGCGCCATCTTGCTCAGATATGATAGAAACAATACTTCTTCTCCCTCTGGATCTGGGTTTCTTGGTGACTAGAAACCCTCTAGTAACTGCTTCTGCTGAAGACTGATTTCCCTCCTGGAAATCTTTCACCCAAACACAATCGGACAACACTCTCCGATCCTCCTGATCGAATCTCAGATTTGTTTGGCTCAGATCTGTTGAGTAATTGTCTTCCTCCTGCCTTTGTTGACTTATCTAGGCACAATTCTGCACCTGCAGAATCTCCACCACACCAGCACTGCTGAAGATCTAAAGCATTGCTTCCAGATCTTGGAAAAACTTTTCTGCAGCTGAAGAAGTGACTGGACTGTGTCTCACTAATTGGCCCAGCGTAACCTCAGCGCTGCTCAGAAGTGGACTGCGTAACCCCACACTGGGTGATGCAGTCCTTACGTTGCCCTGGGAAGGGTTTGCGTAAGCCTGATGGCCTTCTGCAACTTCAACGTTGCCCTTTCCTGGATCTGCATTCTCCTGCTGTCAAGATGCCCTTTCCGGATATGTTGCTTCTTTTAACACTTTGTAGAAAAAATATTTCTTCAGCTGATTGCTGGAGATTCAACTTGATCTGCTATCGCTCTAATACCATGTGAAAATTCTACTGCAGTATCATGGTTTATTTCTCCTACTTGATTTAAATATTACAAGTTATTTCCAGAAATTAGATTCAGAAAATACCGAAATAAACACAACTACAATCTACACATGCAAATCATGTACTGAATAATACGCTCATCCAACAAAGTAACACATGGATTTTTGGACATAAGTCCCCGGAAAAACCCAAAGCGGGAAAATCGGTGCAACATATATGAGTGTTTATTTTATTAAGTATATTTTGAGTACAATAAATCTGGGTTCCAGATTTGAAAATCCTGACAGAGAATAAAAGAAATCAAATCTGCAACTAACCTGTAGATCTAGGACCAAATATCTGACTGATCCACACCCTCAAACGGGATTTACAAGACTCAACCCAGATCTGGCCCTCGAAATCCCAGCGTTGACCTTGAAGCCCCATCGTCAGCCCTGCTAGCCTCAGAATGCCACTGTGCTGCCCAGAGAGGGACTGCATAACCCCTGAGAGGGTGACGCAGGCCTTACGCTGGCCCTGGAGACCCTCTGCGTAATTTCTGAAGCCCTCTGGAGCCTCTATGCTGTCCTGTGTAGCACCTGCGTAGTGGTTGCGCAACACTTGCGTAGCTGCTGCTCTGCTTCTCTGCGCTGTCCTTGTTGCTGCTCCTCTACCTCTTACTGACTCTTGGCTCTGGGATCAGATCATCCCCTTAGCCATTACTACAGCTCGCTCCAGAAAATTCCTCTGGAAATTCTTAGCAAACCCTGCCCTAGAATCCAGATCTATTTCTCAGCGCTGCAACTGTGTGTGTGTCTCCAACTGACCCTCAAGCCTTCTCTTATACTTTTTCGATGATCTCATCAACGACCGAGATTAAAACATTCATCAACGACTGAGATTAAAAGACTGCTTTATCCATGTCTTTTAGAACATTTCAGCACGTGTTAATTAATTCACTTTAATTATTTAATTTTTCTAAGTTTAGACTTAGGAAATCCATTAAAATAATTAATTATTTGAATAACTTGAACACCAACTGAAATTTCTCAAAACACTTTCCGGGTTTTGGAGTTCAAGTGTGTCCTAGCCCCTCCGCAAAATTTCAGTGCTAGAGTACACCCGATGCTACAACAACTATACAAATCTCAACAGTCAAGTGCCCCAAAACGAGATGATAAAGACAGTTTAATGTTTGGTTAAATATTGACTTTATATTTAAGAAAATTTGATTTAAATTGTATGGATCTTATCAACCCTTAAAATGAGGAATTCTCTGCCCAATTTGGTTTCCAAAGTGGATCAAGTCAGCTCCTTAAAAGAAGTTTTATTTGTGGAAATTATCCCTGTTTGAAGGATCATGTTGGCTCTCCTCAAAAATTAAATTTATTTGTTTATTTTGATTGTCGGCTCGGTGGTTTATGTACATGTCGCCTCCGCTCTAGAAGTCTCTTTGTCTAATATAAATAGAAGGATCGACTGCCCTCCAAAACCATGATTCTCACACACATCTTTTGAAAATATTTTTTGTGTTTCTAAGGTCCTTGTGTAATCATGCATATTTGAAGGATTAAGGCCGAGTTGCTTTGTCATTCGTTTGTTAGATTCTCATTGGTAAAGGTGGCATCGCTGTGGATCAATTCGAACCTTCTGAGGTCACTTATTTGCTGGACTGATGTCATCATTCTAAGGCTCTTTGTGGGACATTTTCGGCCTAAATCGAACCTCCTACATCCAAATTTCAACCCCACTATGGCTAGGGCAGAGATCTATTTTCTCGACCTTCAAAAACAGTCATCCAAGGACTAATTCGAGGCAATTCTGAGGCATCCTTCATTGTTGGTTAACTAACATCTATGCTGGATGGATTATGGATCAAACCTTGACTTGATTACTATTCTATCCTATGACGATCCGAGCTCACTTTGAGGGTCTATCCTTAGCATTTGTAGATCCATCTGAGGTCACTTAGACCTCTGAGGTAGGGATGCACTTTGTTGATCTGAGGGAAATAGTTGTGTTTCTCTTTGGGATGTCTGAGGCCTACTCGGCCCTGTTGGGAGACCATTTTATAGGGACATACGTGGAGCAATTTATTGGTATTCGAGGCTGATCTAATGTGATTTTTTTGAGCCTTGTTCCAAGGTTTATTATTGAGTGTATTCATTGGATTCTAGGCTTGATCCTTATACTTTTCTATGGACACATATGTTAGTGTAAGGCCTGATCTGAGGTACTTTAGGGCCCTCTGAGGTATGTTCTCAGATCTCTGAGATTAGGGTAAAACTATACCTGTTTCGGACTTGCTAAAGTAATTTTGGTTTTGAGGCACGGATCAAGGTTTTTACTAAGGCGGATCACATGCCTCTTAAGGTTCCATTTGATGCTACATTCGACCACCTGTAACATGTTAGTTTGGCACAACCATGGGACAAGATTCCTCTTTTCGAGAGGACCAATTTTGACTATTGAAGTGCTCAATTTGGACAAGGGAAAGTGTATTTTTGAATTAAAGCCCACGTGTGCTTATTTGATCAGGTCGACTCTAAAGCAAATTGGACTCCCTTGGAAGTTTATAAATATAAGTCAAGTGACCCTCATTTGGACAATCATCTTGGATCATTCTTCTATTCTCTTCCTTGGTTTTGGCTCGGGACAGGTCTGAGGTTGGTTTGCGGAGAATGGGTTCATACGAAGGTGAAATTGCAGAGTCTAAAGCTCGCATCTCCGTTTTAGAGTTTTGGGTCTCAACCACAGGCATTTCATGGAGAAATCTAAATTGCAATCACAAGCAAGTTGACTCATCCGTGCGGTTGAAGCCTTTCAGTCGCACACACAACACACCTTCCATGCGATTGGGAAGTAGGGTTTGCTTTTTGTCAATTCCCGCGATTGACTGTAGTTGATCGCAGATGACTGAAGTTGGCTACAATTTGATGAAGTGATATCTAATCAATAGTTCTGCTAAAATCATCTTTTGGATCTTGTTAGATTGATTTGATGAATATTGTTTAGTTGATTTTGCTTATAGTTGTATGGATGAAGATATGGATCATTGTACTCTCTTTTGCTGAATCATTCAATGACAATCTAATAAGAAGAAAAAATTGAAAGGGTTTTCCCCGTAGTGGATTTTGTCATGGTCTCCGATCAATCCTGGTGTCTCTATGTGGGAATGCTTTTCTTCTATTGTTCCTTTATGTTCCGCTGCATTGTTGATGATGATGTTGTTCTTTCTATATAATTGCATATGTTGTTGAATAATATTATGATGATGTGGGGTGAATTTAATATGGAAATAATGAAATGCAATTATCAAAGCAAAGAACAATATAGCCCTAAGAAAAATTAACATGGTATTAGAGCTGGGTTGAAGAAAAGTCATTGAAGATCACCCCTATGAAGACACCATTGATGGAAGCAAGAGAAGATGGAGGAGACCTAAAAGAATACTAGGGTTTGAAGGAAACCCTAGGTAATTTATGTATTAGGGTTTGATGGATATTATGATGGCAAAGATTTGAGGTATGCAATCTAGAAACCCTAGCATGATCAATGTGAAGATGTTCAAGCACCTATGTGTGGAAATTTCTTAATCTAAGAAACCCTACTGTTAACTATCGATTTACTTCTCCTACTTAATTAAATACACAAGTTATTAATCTGATTATTCAGAAAAAACAACGAAGTAAATACAAATAGCAACCTACACATACAAATCATTTACTAAATAACACGCTCATATGACAAAGTGACACAGATTTTTCAGAAAAATGTCTCCGGAAAAACCCAATGTGGGAAAATCGATGCAGCTAGCTCTGGAGGGTTTTATTATTAAGCAGATTCTGAATGCAACAATTTCTGGGCACTAGACATGGTTGGCCCTACAAAGAAAAACATGACAACAATACCTCTTTCACTCGGAGACAGAAAATATCGCTGATTCACACCCTCAAATGGGATTTACAGAACTCGAGCCCTTTTTGGTCCACTGGAAACCCCAACGCTGCTCCTTAGCCCTCTGCGTCAGCCTTCTTGGCCTGTGTCAGTGTCTGCGCTGCTCTGGAAGGGCTTGCGTCACCCCTAAAGGGCTTATGTTGCCCCTGCCTTGCGCTAATTGGGTCTGCGTCAGCCCTGCGTGGCTCCTGCTGCCTCTGTGTGGCCTCTACTGGACCACGTGGCTTTGGGTTGCCTCTATGCTGCTCAGTATGCTGCCTCTCTGCCGCTGTTGTATTCTTGGCCTGAGATCAGATCATCCCCTTGGCAATACTGCCCCTCGCTGCACTGCAAACTCCTCCTGAAATTCTTAGCAAACCACGCCCTAGAATTTCAGCGTAGCTTCAGTGCTCTGCCAATGTGTGTTCTCTCCAACTGACCCCGAGCCCTTCTCTTATACTTTTCTCGTTGGAAAACCAACGACCATGATCTAATCTCTAATCGACGGCTAAGATTAGAAGCTGCTTGATCCACGTCACTTAAGTCATTCTCATAACATGTTTAATTTAATTCACTTTAATCTTTTAATTTCCCTAAGTTAGACTTAGGGTCCTTAATTAAAAAGATTAATGATTTGAATATCTCTTAAACTTGATGGAATTTCTCCAAACACTTTCTGGGTCTTGCAGATCTCATGTACTCCAGCTCCTCCACAAAATTTGGGAGCTAGAGCACATCCGATGCTACCCAAAATCTCAACACTATGTCGCATGGTATTGCGAACCTAGGAGCAGGGTTCTTGTCCCTAAGTACCGGGTTTGGGTAAGAGTTCTTCTAAAACACGCCCAAAAGAACCGGGTTCTCCGAGTAAGAACTGGGTTCTTCACAACAAAAAATTTGGTTCTTTTGTCTAATTCGGTGCGCCGAACCCCGACATTGGGTGTGTGGAACCCCAAAATCAAGAACGTTAAGGTCAATTTCTTTACTAATTTCGTTGTAATTCTTTTCAAGCTCGACCTTTTTACTCCTCTTTTTGCAGTTTTGACCTAAAGATGGCCATTGTAGATTCATTGTGTAGGCCAATTTTCATTAATATTGTAGCTATGTTAAGGTCATTACTATTGTAGCTGTGTCACTGGAGAGCATGCTGATTGAAGATCTAAGTGATGTTGATGACATGGATGCTGATGACATGGCTCGAGGAAGCCATTGTTCACTATTTTGAAATTTCCTAGTTCATGTTTCGAGATGCCTAAAGGCAAATTTTGAATGTAGTATGACAATGGACATATATCATGATTCCTATGAATATGTAAACTCCAATTTGCACTTGATATCAATCTAGAAATTTTGAAATTTCAATGTGAATGTTGAATGTTCAACGATGTGCATGTTTAAATCTTTAAAGTTTAAATCATAAATATTTTATTTTTCTTGTTTAAAGTTGAAAAATATACAAATTCATATATATTATAATTTATAAAATATAATATATTTAAATTATAATATACCCGCAACGAACCCACACACCACCTTTCAAAAAGTGATGTATTCGTCCCTATCCCCAAACCCACGTTTCTTGGCAACATTGTCAAGCACTTGTGACAGATTTGATGAAGCCTTAGATGGGATAATCTCTATTAGGTTTGGTTGCTGATAAAGTTGGTTGAAATATTGAAGGCAACATTGTCATATGGATAATAGATGGTAATGACTCTTGAAAGTTGGTTCAAGAGGGAGCTGATCTCCTCTCGTTAAAAGATAAGTACCTTTTAGATTTATGTTACCTCCTTGTGATTCTATTTCTGTTTGGGTTTATTGTTTTGATTATTACTTATACTTCCTACCTACATGTATATGTGAATATTTGGATACTTCTAACCTCTTGATGAGATGTGATAAGTGGATCTTTCTTGAGGATCATATGGGGTGTAGGAAAAGATGGCTAGTGCAGGAAGGGAGGAGCTAGTGCTGGAAAGGAGGCACCTGATGAAAAGTTGACAAAGTGCTTCAGTTGCCAATAAGAAGGTACATAGGTATCTGAATACTACAAGGTATATATGATACATTGTTTCAATGTTATGTTTCAGTTGCAATCTTGGCTGATAAGGTAAGCCCTAAGGTATGATGAGAATATCACCTTTACAAATGGCTCATGCAAGCATATGAAAGTAAGTTTGATTCATGGTACTTATGATGAGATGGTGCACCTGGTATTGGACAAATATCTTACATTCTATTAAGTCGGGGTAAAGCTACATAGAAACATTGGTTTTTTTGATATATTGGTATACTTGATATTTGGCAAAGCATCTTTCATTTTAGACATGATGGATTTCATGATGGATTTCATAAAGAAGGCTAGTACATTGTTTTTGATATATGGTAGCTTGATGTTGTTGTTAATGCTTAAGATAAGCATGATAAAAGTGTAATAATAAAATCATTGCTCAAGACCTTCTCGTTGACTTTGGTTAGGTTTTGATAAGCTTAGTAACTATGACATGTGATAAATCTGAATGCCCTAACTTGATGGTTGTGATGTAGTGATTATAATCTTTGAAGTATGATGATAAACCTGTCAGCTGCCCTAATCATAAGATTCTGAAAATTTGTTGTCATGTTCATATGTGATGATGAAGTAGTTGATGCTAACATGTTATGACCATGATGAATATATGATATAGTTTGACTTTGTGATCTAACAATTCTGTTGATGCATGACAATATTATGATAGACAGATTGAAGTGGCTGCTCTTTAAGAGGGAGAAACTCTTCATAAGATCCCTACACCTATTGTCATTTGCATTGAATGTGTAGAAAATTCTTTATTATTGAAGTATGATTTCTGGACATGAATAGAAAAATATTTGATATTGTTGGTCTGCAGCAAGTTCTGGTATGAGAAGAGAGGGTTTATCTTAGTCTAAGCTTCAACCACACAGAAGTAAGCTTATAAGTGCGGTTGTAGGTCTCCAACCACAGAATAAAGCCTATGGGTGCGATTATGCATGTAGGTCACAAAAACTGAAACTTTATGCATAAAATTAGGAATGCACCGAGAGTATGACAGTCCTACAGATATGGAGCAAACATCAGAACGTTCTATGAGTAGGGAAGTTTGAATGTTTGACTTACTAAGAGAATGTAAATGTGTTGACTAAAATTGTGTTTGCAGGTCACCAAAATATGCATATCAATATGTCATTTTTGATTTAACCATTGAAGCTAGTGTATGACAGTATTTGATAACAATTGCAAGGGTTTGACAAGATTTGGCTGATTGGTATAGATGAGCAGTATGCTTGATGGTTCATAGATATGTTTTGGCTTATGGATTGATTGAATTCACAATAATAACAAATTAGGGTTTTTGATAACTGATGATTTGCCTTGATGACAGTGCTATCTGGGCATAGTGACTTTCAGTAATTAATGTTGGCATTGATTTTGCCTTGGCTTTGGAACATTAGTTGAAGTATAAGCAATTTTGATTCAATATGCAGTAATCTCACAATGGATGGAACTTATATGACTTGTCCCTGATGTGTGCATTCATATTTAGTGATAGAAATGATTCATGCTATGATCTTGTCAATGGCTTGATAAAGTTTAATTGGATAGTGCTTGGTAAATAAAAGGTTGTTGTAACTTGGTATTTGGATGTGAGCTCTACCTAATACTTGGTCCGAAGAGTGTGTCATCGGGATATTGGCAGAAACTTTTATGATTTTACAATATTAGTCTATTTGATTGTACAATATTGATTTGTGTGAGGTTGAACATATTGGTTTGGTCAAGTGTTATGTTTGCTGAAAGCATTATATGAAGCAAGTTTCTCGAGCCTGGTATGTCCGCATTGACAGTCATCTGGTGAAGCGAGGAAGATGTGCCCATCCAAACCTCTACTTCGAAAGAAGTCTAAGGTATGACTTTGATTTTGGTTTTATATGCTGATGGTCTATTCTTGATAGGTAGTGAGCCTATCATGATCAAAGTAAGAGGGACATGGTCTTTGAAGTTCGAAATGAAGAATCATGGCATAATGAATTACATTATGAAGTTGGGAAAAAAATTCTATATTGTGCAATGTGAAGCTATTAAAGAAAGCGAAAATGCGAATCCTTGGACACTTCGATTGAATTTCAAGCAGTTTTGAAGAGATATCTATGTTACCGGATCCGTCAGGCCAGTGGCTGGATCCTCAGATCCCCGGATTAGAGACAGATTCAGATCCGGATACACAAAGATCCGCCCAAGACGTCAACACAAAATTCCAAATTTGATGTCAGTCGCAATATTTCGAAATGAAAAATTCAGCGGACAAGTCTCTCGATAAGGGAAAAATCAACCGAGCAAATAATTAAAAAGGGAGTTGGCTGCCATAGTTCATTAATTATTCTTTGTTGACCGTATTATAAATTTTAACTATAAATTTTAAAGGAAGATTATAAGCTACCAACTTTGGATATATTAATTAATTTTTATGTTTATAACTTTATTCCAAGTGTAAAAAAGTGAATTTTATAAAATAAGTTACATAAAGTAAGTTTAATAATTCCTTGTTGACCATATTATAAACTTTAACAGGGGATTAGAAGCTACCGACTTTGGATATGCTAATTAATTTTTATGCTTATAACTTTATTCCAAGTGTAAAAAAGTGAATTTCATAAAATAAGTTACATAAAGTTTGTTTAATGGTCATTTAATTAAAATATAATAAATAGTAATTAATGTTTGAATATTATGATATATTAATTTTAATATTATTAAACTGATAATTATTTTAAAAGTATTATATTTAAAATTTCGACTTTGGATATGCTAATTAATTTTTATGTTTATAATTTTATTCCAAGTGTAAAAAAGTGAATTTCATAAAATAAGTTATATAAAGTTTGTTTAATGGTCATTTAATTTACATATAATAAATAGTAATTAATGTTTGAATACTATGATATATTAATTTTAATATTATTAAACTGATAATTATTTTAAAAGTATTATATTTAAAATTTTAAATAGAAGCTGTAATTTTTTTATTTTATATAAATTTAATTAAAGTTTGTAAATAATATATACATTCTTATATTATTCATCTAATGAATATTTTTATAAGTATTATATATAAAAACTATATATTTAAAAATTAATATATGTTTTTATTTTATTTTTATATAAATTTAATTTTTAAAAACTATAAGAGATTTTATATTGTTTGTACTTGCCATATCTGGATCATGGCTTTTCAAAACAATGGCGTATCCGTATCCGAATCCGGATCCGTATCCGTATCCGGATCCTAATCTTGGTAACTTAGAGAGATATTGTTGAACCTGACTTGGCTGTTGATTTTTGGGTAGCATCGGATGTGCTCTAACTCCGAAATTTTGTGGAGGGGCTAGAATACATGAGATCTCCAAGAGCCAGAAATCGTTTGGAGAAATTTCGCTCGGAATGAATGTTATTCAAATAATTAATTATTTTTAACGGAGCCTAAGTTAAAACTTAGGAAATTAAAATAATTAAAGTGAATTAATATAAATGTGGGTGAGAAGCTTCGAAGTGACAAGGATCAAGTTTGTTTTAATCTTAGCCATTGATTAAGGATTAGATCATGACCGTTGATTTCTCAACAGGAAAAGTATAAAGGAAGGCTTGAGGGTTAGTTGGAGAACACACACAGTAAGTGAATTTGGAGATCGAATTCTTCTGACGGAGCAATGCTTAGACGAAGATAAGATCTGAATGATTCAATAGCAGTGAAGGGAAAAAGCAGTTATTGGTCGGAGGACCAAGAGTACATTGCAGAGAGGCAGCAGAGGAAGCAACGCAGCCACCAGGAGAGGTGGCGCAGTCCCCAGAAAGGGTGATGCATGGCTGAAATAACCAACAACATTAACGCAGACTCATCAAAGTCTATAACAACAGTAGTGCTGGTTCTTTGTGATAGCATGAAGGTGCATTTGGTATGGGCAGTTTCATCCAGTGTTGTAAACATCCCGATTTTATTGCGATACAATTGCGAAATCACGATTTTTTGGCCTTGCCAAATTTTACTGATATTTTGGACTTATCTTAATTTTGCCAATGTTTGCTGATTTTTATCGATATTTTCCCAATTTTTATGATATGTTGGTTCTCCGAGCCCTTGCTGATTTTATCCTGATACCAATGTTTGCAACATTGGAACTTTCATCCCATCTTTAAGAGCTACTCTTTGATGTTTATGACTTGGCTCTTTAGAGGCCTAAGTGTCTAGGTGTGGGTAAGTTGCCTAATACATCCTTAACCTTAGCAATTATTTTAGCGATTAAAGTAATTTCTTTTATAAGGCAAAGTTGAGTTAATCTAATGAAATGCAAAGGCTTTTACATTAGTGAATTAGATGAAATCTCAACAGTCGATCTCAAGTGAGGTGAGATCTAATCTCAACCGTCAATCACTTTGGAGATTAGGGCTGTGGATTTGGTCAACAACTCAAGTTTATAAAAGAAAGGCTAGGCTAAGGGAGAAGACACAGTACATCTTGAGCACAAAACAATGTGAGAGTGAGATCTCAGTGGTTGTGTGGAGGAGTTACATTCAAGTGTGTTGGGAGATCCAGATCAGTGAGGACAGATTGAAGGACATATCTAGGGCTTGATCAGCTGGATCAGATCCAGGTTCATTATTGTATACGTAATTTCCTCAGAGGGCTATTTTCCCAGTAAAGGGGCTCGGGTAGGTTCTAAAGTTATTTTCAATGAAGAACTGTTGATTGGGCTGAAAATTTGTGTTCTTATATGATTGAGATTTGTTATTTAATTTGCTTCTGCTGAATGTTTAAGTTAAAACTCTCGCAATTTTTTTATTCAGTAGATCTGATCTGCTAGGAAATAATAAATCAGGTGTTAGGGAAATTTAACACCTCTAAGGAGTAGCTATTAACTTGTGCAGGGGACTTCACATTACCCTTCGTTCTGGCATTTAATGTGGAGTTATCCATTCTTAGGCATGTACTAGTATGGCAGTTTGATAGTAATTCAAGTGACAATGAGGGTGCTTTATGGAGGTTTTCTGATAGCATTAATGAAAGTAGTGATTCTTTCTTATCCTGACAGCAAATATGACAGGAGTTCTACCAGAACTCAGGGTCCATATTTTAAGGTATAATGACAGTTATTTGACAACTGATATTAAGGAGGTTCGACAGCTGATTCAACAGCAAATTTCAGGGATTTTTGATGGAATTATGACAGCAGTGAGGGCACACCATACTTGCTGTTTTCTATTGTAACTCTACCTTGCTCATTCTATAAGAGCAGGACAGGTGTCTTAGATTTTTTAATTGGTGGTTCTTGGCCCTTTGACCTTCTTCCATATTTCTTTTCATTCTCCTTGTCACTTTGGAGAGTGACAATTAGATCTGATCTGCTAGGAAATAATAAACTAGGCGTTCGGGAAATTTAACACCTGTTATGAATATAATTCATAACGAATATAATAAATATAATTATTAATAGTCAAATAAGGATTATGTAAGTAGTCATTAAGTTAGTAAATGGGCATGTCTAAAAGACATGCCCATTCATGAAAGGCCCCCTGCTTAGGTATATAAACAGGGCTTCACTGTAACATTTTATCATCTCTTATACATTTTATATATAATATATTATTATTACGAATACCTCTTGTGTATTTCACAATTAAGTCAACAAGCCTACAGCTTTGTTGCTCCATTTGGTATCAGAGGAGCGATCTTCTCACCTGGAAGGAAGCACCTACGCCACTGCTTGTTGCCTTCAGCTGTTACATGCGGTGTCTCAAAATCGCTGCTGCTCGATGTCTTCATCAATGACGATGGACAATTTCAACAAAAAGTTGATCGATCTTGAGAGTAAGATCGATAATAATTCCGATAAATTCACTAAAAGATTAATCAATCTTGAGGATAAGGTTATAGGAATTCTGACGACATCAAAAAACTTCAAGACACAACAGATCAGATAGAAAGACAAATTTGGCAAAACCATAGCGAGTCCACAAACAATCATAACAAAGCAATGCAAAAAATAAATGCCATTTGGGAGAAGATAAATCTGACACAAGAACCAATATCCCTGAAAATTGGACATAATCAACAGAACAATTCAGCCGATTCAGAGAATTCAAGAAATAATCATGAAGAATCACTACACTCTGCAGAAGATCAAGTTATGAAAATTTCAGATTCAGATGAAGATGATCTGAAGGAAGAAAACCATGATCAAAATGATGAGAGTAATGCACAAAACATTACATTTGATAAAGAAGGAGTTGATGTTAAAATAGAGGGACTGGGTCAAACCTCTATTGCCAAAACAATTAATTATATATACGAGGATATTATCTATGTCGGATCCGAGGAAGGAGATTCACAAGTCATAAAATTGGACAACGTGAACAATCTACAATCAGATCTTATGATTGAAATCTTTCATAGATATGTTAATATTGGTCCAATTCTAGACATGTGCATGATTGATCTTGATGTACGCGAAGATCATAAGCATATTGTGACTTGTTCTGGGGCATCCAAGGATGGATCTCTTCGCATTCTTCGGCATGGCATTAATGTGAATGAGCAGGTGTCGATACAAATAAAAGGAATTACAAGAATTTGGTCCTTAAAAGCTTCATCTGCAAGCAACTACGATAAATATATCATTTTGAGCTTTGTTAATGGGCCTCATGTGCCAGAGAATGAAAATGGCAAGAAGGAATGGCGGGGCGTTTTACCTCTGCTTGAAGGAACAAATCCAAGTAAGAAAACACTGGTGTTAGATCTCGACGGAACGTTGGTGCATGCGACTAGGGAGCCCGTGCCCGCCGGCTATCATTATTCCATCACCTTCAATGGACGTGAGAGACCTTCATTTTATGTGTTGAAGAGGCCAGGGGTCGACCGATTGTTGCAGCAGTTGGGCGCCACGGGATTGTACGAAATTGTATTGTTCACCGCAACATCCAAAAATTACGCAAATGCTGTGGTGGACGCACTGTTGTATACATTGCCTGACACAGAAAGCATTCCCAATGATACAAAGGTGAATATAATTCCACCCACCCACCGTCTGTCGAATGAGCATTGCTGCAAAGTGGATGGATTCATGGACGACGTCAAAGACCTGTCCGTTCTCGGAAGGGATCTGGAAAACGTCAAACCCTGTCAGCCTCCCGCACCATCCGCTGCACTCCATCTGCGTAAATATAGTCCAGGGATCGTGACATCAAGTCCTGACAATCGGTCAGGCATGTAGCTGCAGGTTTGGACGTGCGGTGCAGGCTTGGTTGTGCGGTCAACCAAAATAAAATAAAAAAACTAGAAACAATGTGCCTTTTTTTTAATTTGGGTCATGAATCTTGTGAGTCCGATTAAGCTCATGACATAGTTAAACATACAATTAAAATACAAACTATAATATATCTATATATATATATATTTAAAAAAAAATATAAAAAAAAATGAAGAAATAGCTATAACTTCGAGTGACACATGCCAAGATAACAAATACAAGATGAAGAAATTATTATCCATAAAACTTTGAGGACAAAGTTTTGAAGGAAGGGCCAATTCATAACAAATTAATAAATAAAAGTTGATATATTATAGGTTGGGAGTATCATATTAAAGGTTGGGCAAAGACATTAAAATAAAATTGTGACCCGTTACACTTATAAAAAAATGACAAAAGCAAATGAAAAAAATGGTGCGTGATTGAACTGAAGAAAAGTGTCAACTATCAGCTTTGAGGACAAATTTTTTGAAAGAAGGGGCAATGTTATGAATATAATTCATAACGAATATAATAAATATAATTATTAATAGTCAAATAAGGATTATGTAAGTAGTCATTAAATTAGTAAATGGGCATGTCTAAAAAACATGCCCATTCATGAAAGGTCACCTGCGTAGGTATATAAGCAGGGCCTCATTGTAACATTTTATCATCTCTTATACATTTTATATATAATATATTATTATTACGAATACCTCTTGTGTATTTCACAATTAAGTCAACAAGCCTACAGCTTTGTTGCTCTAACACCTATAAAGAGTAGCTACTAACTTGTGCAGGGGGCTTCACATTACCCTTCATTCTGGCATTTAATGTGGAGTTATCCATTCTTAGGCATGTACTAGTATGGCAGTTTGATAGTAATTCAAGCGACAATGAGGGTGCTTTATGGAGGTATTCTGATAGCATTAATGAAAGTAGTGATTCTTTCTTTTTCTGGCACCAAATATGACAGGAGTTCTACCAGAACTCAGGGTCCATATTTTAAGATATAACGACAGTTATTTGACAACTGATTTTAAGGAGGTTTGAAAGCTGATTCGACAGCAATTTTCAGGGATTTTTGATGGAATTATGACAGCAGTGAGGGCACACCATACTTGTTGTTTTCTATTGTAACTCTACCTTGCTCATTCTATAAGAGCAGGAGAGGTGTCTTAAATTTTTTAATTAGTGGTTCTTGGCCCTTTGACCTTTTTCCATATTTCATTTCGTCTTCCTTGTCACTTGGTAGCAGCATATGATTGTGTTGTTGGTGGCCTTGAGAGCTGATTTATGAATTTTTCAGCTTTGGATGTAATATTAGGATTCATAATGCAAAGATCTTCTATTTGCACTGTCAAAGAAACATTTTATGCCGAGTTTGGGCTAGTCCAATAGTGCTATTTTTGTTGCTTACTTTTCAGTGTGGCATGTCTTCATTTGCAACATAGGATTTGACAAATCTGTATGGCAGATCCTCTCTTTTCTTCCTCCATTCACCCAGTGGACTAAGGCACCAGTCAATTATAATTTATGTCATCAATCTTTTGTTGAAAGCATATCTAGGGATACCTGCCTGTGACTAGCATGCACTAGCCTGAAGTGAGAGAAGTCCAGCTGAGGTGACAGTGGATGTATCTTCTGATCATTGCAGCTGAAGTTTCCCTCAGTGATCCTCTGCCATATTACCACAGATAATTACGAGAGTAAGATATCATAGTAGAGGAAATGAAGAATGCGACACTGTAGTTGCCTATTACATGCCACAGTGTCTATTTACTCCATAGCATGTCAACCTTCCCTTTTTTTGTATTGTAAACAAGAGAAGAAAAAGAACAAGGCGCAAACCTTATTTCTTGCTAGAGTTTTTCTCTTACGGGTTTCTCGACGGTAAAATCTTGGTGTTAATCATGTTTGTTTCAATTATCGTAGTCACTTCTTAATTTCTCAGATATCTTTCATGATGAAAGTGGAATGCCTCTAATATTAATACTTATTCATAAGTAACCACTATGTAGTAGAGTATATTCTTACTATATATGCAATAGTAGTCTACGATCTGTTGTGACAAGTTGTCCATTGGAATATTGAAGGCAGTTTACAGAAAAGAAATTTAGTTGGTTGTTAGTATCAAAGACCATTCATTATTTCCTTAATTCCACCTTTCAGGATTTTCATCAGTGTTTCCCTTGCCCTTGGCCATTGTGATATGTTTTTCCCTTTTCTTCCATTTTCTCTTAGGCAAGTGCCCAAAAATGTTGAACTATACTCAATGTTTTGTAGGAAAAGTAATGGTTTGGTATATTCAGCTTGTTTATTTGCTAGAGATTTTCACCCATTAGGCCTCTTGTACTTGGATGCTATCTGCTTCAACACCAATTATTTCAGAATGACTGGACTTCTTTATTGATGATGTGATTATTTGATATGGCGAATTTCTCCATTGCCTTTGGGGAGTGATAACTTTGTTTTCCTTTATCACTATATAGAGGGGATATTGGATGCTATGTTTGCTCTTCCTTGCAATAGGGAAATGACAACCTTTTTTTTCTTTATTTGTAGATAGCAGGGATATTGGATGCTGCATTTGCAAGGTTGGCAGACTCGTTAATCAAATCTGTCATTATTCCTGTGACACATACTTCAGCAATTCATATTGTTTCAGAAGAATCAGTAAAAAATAAGCCAGTTCTTAGCTGGGCTTTATTGTCTGATATTCAGGTAAGTGTTGAAACTTTATTGTGTAGGATAAATTATATGCAATGGAACTGGTTGATTGGACTCTATGATAAGATTTTTTCTTTTTGCAGCATGATTTCTTAGACTTACAAATATTTAACAAACATTTGAAGTTGATTTATATTCAATTAACTTAAATAGATAGAGGATGTAAAAGAAAAATCTAAACTTCTTTTATCACTTTGATATTTATCTTCCAGATCCATCACATAGAGATTTTTCCTGTCGACATTTCGAACCATCAAGTCTGGTTCATATTCAGGACAAATTCTCTATGTGATGGATCCGGAAGATAAGTATCAAATCAATTCAAATCACATGAGCGTCAACTCAGAAATTCTTTTATTGCATCAGTTTTTTTGGTTAGTAGAAAATTTCAAAATTTCATCAATTATACAGATATTTGTACAAAAATGGAGTAGATGGCTGCTATCCCCCCTGGCAGATTGAACATGGCAAGTAAGATATTTCATTGATCATCTTTGCCATTCCTATTGCTGGATATGCACAGAAAATATCTTATCTAAATTGTTGCCATCTGATATTTGATAAGGATTTTTTCATTTGACTACAGCTACAATGTATTATGCATTCTTACGCATGCACACACACACATACACACTGTTGTCAATTGGACGTAGCTCAGGTTGTTGGGAGAAATGTTGTTATTCTCCCCACCCGGATTCAATTCCTGCATGTAACATGAGAGTCCCTCAAGGACCGGAACATGTATATTCTTCTTATGGAATATAAAGATATTTCAAATTTAATACACACACCCACACACACTCTTGCCCTTCCAGAAAACAAGAGCTGTCAAATACTTGCCACAGGAACAATTAAAAACAATAGATATCAAAGGATTAACAGAGAAAGCATGTGCTGACTGATTGAGCAGCTGTAAATTCAGCAGGACCGTAGTGACCCTTCTAATTGGCTAGATAACAAGCCCCATTGTTGACTAAAGGATAGTTGAGATGCATGGAATAGCCAAATGAGAAATGGGTTGAATCTAGAGTATTATGGTATAACAAAAAGAAATCTAACATAAAGAAACAAGAACATGAGATCTTAGAAGAGAAAAATGCTTGTAAGATTATGAAATGAACTTTGAAGACAACATGTTATCTTATAGTAAAAAGTAGCAAAAACCTTGAGTGCATAAACCTTAAAATGACTTCAACATTATTGAAGTCATTAATACAACACTAAAGCATGATTTAGAATAAATAATTTCACGTATGCAGAATAAATATCAACGCTCAAAGGGGCATGTGGAGTAGTTTGGCTAGAAGAATGCTTGCAGAGTTGCAAGTTCATTAGGGTGAGCTTACAACTCTTTTTTGTGCTAACTAGGGAGTTCTCAAGCTAGAAAAGAATCCTGACTTCATGAATAGTGTTGCCACACAATCTAGAGGGGTCCTAGGAGGGGTACAAAAGGGACAACTACTAGACCAAGTGACAACAATGGGACAAAGACCCACTGTCGCCTCAGTCAATGTCCCCTGCTCTTTAAGCACTTTACTAATGGGAGGAGTCCCAGTATGGAGGAAATCACTTGTAATGAGGGATTCAATGATAAGGTATGAAGTGATTCCCAAGGCCCATTCAATGGAGAGGCTCACTTATGGTATAATGAAAGAAAGGCTCTCCAAGAAAGACCTAAGAGGAGAGTCAATATCTAGGGTTATGAATATTAAATGATGATGAGTATGTCTAGGATCAAAACTTCCAAGGTGGGGCAAGAACTCTCGAGGAGCTTTGCAAGATGATTCTTCTTAAAAATAGGGCTCTCGCTCCACTAGAGAGATCCTAGAAAGAAACCTATGCGAGACCTAGGGTTTGTGAGTAATCATGGGAGGAAGTCCTCCAATATGATCACAAGGTCAAACTAGGATAGGGAAAGAGTCAAGAATGATTTGATTTCTCAGAATTTTGTGTGCAAATGACCTCAAGAAGACCACCAACCAAGATGCTGAATATGGGCTTCCAAAGATGTAACTAGGGCTTGGGTTTTCTTGCAAACCAACCTTGGGGAATTGCTCCAAACTTGCAGGGCCACTATAGGAGACACCAACGCAGATGCCTATCCAAGCATATTTGAAAGATCACTCCTCTAATGCAATTTGCAGAAAGCCGTAGTTGGCCCTCTAGGAAAGGGGCCAAAATTATCGAAAGCGAGAAAAAGAGAGAGAAGGAGAAGGTGACCACCAATTTTACTTGGATCAGTGCCTAACCCTTGGGCTATGGAGTCTATGTGATTCAAAATTTTGCCAAAATTTTCTTCAAGGAGGCTTAAAATCAATGCCCTAGCGACCACTCTTTAACATTTACCCACCCAAGATCTATGGACTTTCATAGAAGAAAAACAAGTTTCAATCCACTAGCAACTTTCATCTACTTGTTATTCAATGAGTAACATGTGCAATATCACAATCTAACAATCTTTACAATGATTTTCAATAAAATTAAGGCAAGAAGATCTAGCTAGTTGCAATAATTCCACACACTAGACATTATTTCAAGAAAAATCTTCAAGAAAAATTACTTACAAGATAGCAAGAGATATATCCAATCATAGATCAAGAAGATGGATCCAAGAAAGAACGAAATATCAACTCCCAAAAATATCGAAATGCATCAAGAGAGCTGCAATAGACATCCAAGGAAAAAGTGCGAAATTATTCAAGAGAAATAGATCAAGTGTGATGATGATCTCTCTCAATGGGAGAGATCTAAATATATATGATCCTCTATCCTATTCGAATTAGCCTAAGATTCCCCTAAAATTAGTTTAATTTGCAAAAAGACATATCCTTGGTGACAAGCCCACCAAGTAGCTCATTAAGTGAAGAATAAGCCATCCAAAGTGAAGCCGAAATGATGAAATCATGGTGTAAGAGGGTCGTTGGAGGACCTCATTGAGTCCTCTAGGTTTCATAATGAGAGCGAGGGCTCCATAAATGATAGACAAGGGGGTACCCCGTTGATCCCCAAGTAAAGCATCATGTGGTGCTCCAAAGTGGCTTTGGGGCACAAGTATTGGTCTCATGGGTCTCCTAATGAAAAAAAATCCTATAGACTACTCCAAATGAGGGCATGAAAGATGGTGCTTTCCCTCCCATGTCTCAAGGATGAGACAAACCTCCTTTGGGCCTCAGATCAACTGCCAAACCATGTATATACTGCTAAGCTGGATGGGGGCTCTGCAGGTCCAAGTGCATCATCTCTCATATAACGTGGGGCAGTGAACAAGCTGCTGAAGCTATTGAGGTTTCCCATCACATGAGATAATGATCAGTTAGATGATGGAATCGATGGCTCTCAATGCATCCCTTACAAGTGTCAATATGATCCTCTGATGGGCTTGGGCCCTAATTAAGTTTCCCAACCCATGCCGAAAGCCTGAAACCACCTGCCAATCCTGTATAAGATCCAATGTGTCTCCTCACCTTTAGGTACAATAATTCATTAGTGCATCTAAGTGAATCAAGCTTGTTAGTCAACGACACAAATGAGACTTCATAGTGGGTGTCCCTTCCAACTTTGGGGCTTTGAGCATGTAATGGTGTTACCTCCCTATTAGGTGTTCCCAACTCTTAAAGGGAAGGACATGTCCAAGGTACATCCTTCAAGTGGAAGGTGTCATGTGGATAAATGATGAGGTGAATTGGTACATGGAGGTCTCATGGCCAAATGCTATGGGTGAAAGGGTGGTAATGATGAGGGATGTCCACATATTTGGTATATGAATGTAGGAGGGAGCAATCGTGGTGCATGAGTTACCCGACCTTTGTTTTTCTACCCTTCATTTGCCTTTTTTCTTTTATTGATTTTATTTTATTTTATTGCTTAGGGCTTTAGGGGATGAGAGCATGCTGTGTATGATTTAGCAATGATTACCCTCTTAAGGTGGGGTAGTTTATCCCCCACCAGGGGTTGGGACATGCATGGGTTCCTTAATGATGCAGGGGCACTCATAGGGGCCTTAGGAACTAGGGTGATGGCCATAATGATAAGGGGTAGAGCTCATGTTTGGCTTTTGCCTGCGTGTTAAATTTTATTGTCCCGACCATCTTTTTCATTTTGTGGTATTCTTTCCTTTTGTATGTGTCCATGATATGCTTTTATCTCTTTTTTTTTGAGCTGCATCAACCTCCGGGGCATCATTCCAGGCCCGACTTATACATGTGGACAAGGGGAGGGGGAGTACTACAACCTTGTCAACTCAGTGGTCATGTGGACCCAGAGTGGTAAGATGATGAAATGGGGCATGTAATGTGCAGATGGGAGTGAAAAATGTGGAATAGAAAAATGGGACCACACTACAAAATCAGGGTTTCTCAATTAGTGTCCATCCTAAAGCTGTAAGCCAGTAGGGGAGATTGCTGGAAAATTGGATTAGGTATGCATTTGATTCATCTTTTCTATTCATGACAATTACTTCATGGTTCTTCTTGTTCTTTATTGTGCTTATATTCTTATCATCAAATAAATGCCAAAACAATGAAGATCACAACCATACAAAAATGAACAAAAGATATAGGCTCCAAGCCAGGGAAAAACCCCTCCAAGGGGAAAACCTAAAAGAACTTCTCTTCTTATAGAATCAGTTTCAAAGGATACTTCCAAGACCAAACCCTAAACCAGGGCTCCCACCAGGACCAAGTCAACCAACCCGTCTTTCCACACAATGTCTTCAAAGATAGCGAAGCAAAATCTCTCCAAGAAGAGGCTCTCCTAGCCTTTTGGTCTCACAAACAAAGTCTGTTATCTTGTCTTGCAATTCAGACCTGATAAAACGCTAGAAGAACCTAGGGACTTCTCATGTGGGAGCAGAGATGAACGAATTTCAAATCTTCAACACCTTCTAATGCAGACTTGCTTCTTCGCTAGGCTCTTCTAGTCTCTTCACATCCTTTTCTAGCCGTAGAACTTATCCAAAATTTAGTGTGCTTGTGTGTGTCTCAATGGAGGTCGAAGTCCTTCCTTATATAGCCTTCCAAGTGGCTCTTTAAGCCCACTCTAGGCTGACTCTAGCTGGTTGGCCGACTTGTTCTTGGGAGCCCTCTAAACACTTCCAAATACAAAATAAATTTTCTTTTTCTTGATAGAAGTGCCCGCAAGGGTATTTTACAATATGACAAGGGCTCTTGACTCATGAAAAACCCTAGGAGCATTCAATGGATGCTTGACCTAGCAATAAATAAATTGAGCATGAAACCCATGCTTTACAAATAATTTTACCTTTGTTCGTTACATCATTTTCTTACTTCTTTTAATAGATACATAAAAATTACATCATGTCAGGAGTCAAATGACGATTATGAAGACCGAAACTAGTTACATTCTTCAACACTCCATCTTAACTAGGGAGGTATTCATAATTGTCCAACTAGTACATGGACAATACTCCCTTTGAAAATTTCTCACAAGAAGAGTTGGATTGATAAGCCAATTGTAAGCATTAACATTATCATCAACCAACATTGTCTTTGAGGCCTAACTAGACATGCTCTATTTCTTGCCAAGGATTGCAATATATCTAGAAACCCCATATATCATGAGTTAGGGTTTCTTAAAAGGTACAAGAGAATTAGGATAAGGGTTTCCATATGTTCTATCTAGGATTTGCAATCCCAATCTTCATTACAATGAAAACTTGCCAACCCTAGAATCATATAAGTAACTGAACCATAAAACATTTCATTCTAGACTCTTTAGCAAATGGACATTCTGTACATACCTCAAGATTACATACCTTTGTTTTATACATAGCTCATTGCTCTCCTGGTAGAACGTAAACACAATGTTAGATGATTGAGACATAAAGAACAAAATACTTACTTGTTGACAAGATCTTCAATGCTCCTTCCACTGGCTAGTGCAAGATGTTTGATGCATCTTTCATCATTGTAGTAGAAGCTTTCAGTGTGATAAGATTACAGGTTCACCTTGCTGTTGTATATTAATTCTCCTTTTTGAGATAGAGATAATAGGCTTGCTCAACGATAGACTATGCACAAGGAACTTCTTTCAGTATCATTGAGACTCCTGTAACCTTCTTATACCAACTCGTCCCTTAAAATAGGGCTTTCAATAAGCACAAAAAATCATTTCTTGAAGAGATCTGGTTCTCCTTCAATAGATTCAGACTAGATTTTCTTCAAGGTGACACAACTCGAGTGATGGATAGGCTGCTACAGCCTTGTCAAAGATTGATATATAATTATGAAGATGCCTGTAGTCTTTTAGGGTGATTGAGCTTTGGATAAGACTTTCCAAAATAGACTACAATACCTCTATATAGTTAGGGCCTAATTTCTCTTACAAGTATATCCTATACTGCCTATTAGGACTATCTTTAGTTCACAAAAGATGAATTATAACTTGGTCACCTTCTCAGAATTGTAAAGGACCTCATGATTTTCTGATTTTTGAAATCATTATGCACCCTCTTCTAGGGGAAAGCCCAAAAATTCTTCTTCTCTTCTTTAGAACCAAATCAAATGAGACAACCTAGACCTTTTGACCAAGATGTAGAATTCCTCCATTCCACCAAGTCAGCCTCCCATGTAGACAATTCAAAATTTCAGACAAAAACATAAGTCATAGGATTTCGGTCCTCTCTTTAGTATCTAAAATCTCAGCTTGTACTTTTCCTACACCTTTGGTCTTCTGCTTCATAGCTCCTTGCACATGTGATCCAAAAACAAAAGAGAAGAAGCCTCTTTAACTTCACTTGAATACCTCCTTTCTTTGTTAGAGTTTCCTTGTTTATTCAAACCCTTTCACACCTTTCTTCTCCTTTGCACCTCCTTATTGTGAAAATTTATGAATCTAAATTACTGAAACCCTATTGCAGTTTTCTTATTTATTTCTCCTACTTGTTTGATTTAATTAACAAGTTATTTTTTTGAAATATTCAGTAAAACATCAAAGTAAACACTACTGCAATGTACACATACATATAGATCAAGTACTGAAGAATAAATCCCACATGGCAAAGGACACAATATTTTTCGGACAAATGTCCCTGGAAAAACCCAATGCGGGAAAACCGGTGCGGGTTTTATTATTATGCAGAATTCTGAATACATTCAAGGGCACCAGACATGGTTTGCCCAAATATAGAAAATAACGGCAGATGTCTATCTCTCGGAGATAGAAAATATGGCTGATTCAGCTAAGGATGAAGAACCCCACAGGTGCCTACGTAGTCACCCTTTAGTGTGGCTGCTTCACACGTTATGGATCAGCTGAAAAATAGCCCTTTCTGGCCCACTGGAACCTCAACGCTGCCTCTCCTGACACTCCGTCAGCCCTATGGCCATGCGTGAGCCTCTGTGCAGCACTGGTTGAGCCTGCGTTGCCTCTGCGCAGCTCTGGCTTGACTTGCATCACCTTGGCTGAGCCTACGCTGCCTCTGGAGTCTGCGCTGCTTTGGTACAGATCTGCTTCTCTGCCAATGTATCCTCGACCTCGGATCTGAATCCCATTGCTGATTTGCCCCTCACTACACTGCAAGCTCACTCGAAAATCCTTAGCAAACCGCGGCCCAGAATTTCGACTTAGCTCAAGTGCTGCTACTATGTGTGTGTGTTCTCCAATTGACCCCAAGCCTTCCTTTAATAGTTTTCTCGTTGAACATTCAACGGCCGTGATCTAATCTCTAATCGACGGCTAAGATTAGAAAAGACTTGACCCACGTCACTTAGAACATTCTCACCCCCATGTCTAAATTAATTCACTTTAATTATTTAATTTCCCTAAGTTAGAGTTAGGGTCTCCATTAAAATAATTAATATTTTGAATAACTTAGGTTTTGGGTGGAATTTCTCCAAACGATTTATGGGTCTTGGAGATCTCATGTGTTCTAGCCCCTCCACAAAGTTTCAGAGCTAGAGCACGTACGATGCTATCCAAAATCTTAACACTCCCTCTTAGCGAGGAATGTGCTCTAGCAACGCTTCACTCCAGAAGTGTTGCTCTGATGTGCTGCTGATGCTCGACCTGCTGCTCCTCATCCACTGCGCTGCTGCCTTCTGTACTGCTGCCCATGAATCTGCCACAGTCACTGCCTCATCTGTATTACAACTCCCTCTCAAATGCTGCATCATGCTGCCCATAGCATGCCACTGCAACTCAGTTTCTGAGAAGTAAGCAACTGAAGGACATCACCCAAAATGCTGACAGACAAGTCAGTTTGGCTGCATCTCGATATTGAAGCACCCTCTGCTGCTGCTCTGCACTGCTGAAATCCCATCAACGTCCTAGCACTGCCAAAGTGCCTCCATGATCCTCTGCACCAACTAACTCCAGTCATCCTGCTGCTATCTTTAAGGGCTCCCGTAGCTCGTATGTGATCCAAGAGAATGGGCACCTCAAGGATCCTGCCCAGATCTGTAGTTCAAGAGAACTACAGATCAGTGTCGCTCCACCTCTTCTCTCAAGGTAAATGAGCACTCATGGCCACATCATCATCACTGCCATCATCCCCGTTGGCTTCCGCAACCTTGGAATCTGAATCTTGCTTGCCCTTTTTCTTTTGAGGAGAAGTATTGGCGAAGTGTCCCATTCGACACATCTGAAGCACCAGACCTGAGAGGTCCTTCTTCTTCTTCCCTTGCTGCTGACTTTGTCCCTTAGATGTAAGGGTCGCATCTTCCTCCTCCTTGATCTTGGCTCCTTCGCTGCTGCTGCCCATCTTGGACATCCTTCTGATCTCCTCTTTACGAAAAGTTGCCCACATGTCCTCCCAATTTGGAAGTTGTGCTCTGCCCAAAATACTTTGTATAAAGGTCTCCCAATCATCGACGACTGCATTTAGGGCAGTCCTCACCATGAGACCATCGTTAGGAGTTGCCCCCATAGCAACTAGCTGATCTTGAATTGTCTTCAATCGAATGAGGAAGGGATCAATTTCTTCTCCCTTGTGCATCTGAAATAGTCGCAGCTGATTTTCCAGAAGCATCTTCCTTTGGACATAAGTACCTTGATACAATGTGGTCAAGGTTGTCCACATCTCACTTTCCGTATTCTTCTCGGCAATGTGTGGGACCACATGATCCTTTACTCCGTCCATTATCAAGCACTTGGCCCTTGCTTGCGCTTCCTCACACTTCTTCAACGTATCAACATTGACTGGGATGGCCACAACCTTCTCGGCATAATATTTGATGCAATATTCATCCAAGACAAATAGGATCTTGGCCTTCCAAATGACGAAGTTAGATGCTCCATCTAATCTGTCTTGATCCCTCAATCCATGAGAGACCATCTCTGCTCAATGATGTCGAAACAGATGCTCTTCTCCCTTCTTCTGCTGTTGCTCTCAACAAGAGACCGAATCTGGGTTTCTTGGCGATAGAAAGCCCTCTAGAGAATATGCTCCCTTTGACCAGTGATTTCCTTCTCGGAAATCCTCCACCAATTTTGCTGAATCAACCCTCTCCAATCACTCCGTTGATTGGATCTCATACTTCTTGGCTAGAAAGTCTGCTGAGGAACTGGTTCCCCTTACTTTGTCAACCCTGCTAGACATTGTTCTGCACCGGCAGAAACAATGCCCCGCCAGCAACTTCGAAGTTCAAAAACTTCACCTTCAGCCACGACAACTGGCACAATGTCACCCTCTTGGGCCTGCGTCACCCTCTTGGGCCTGTGTCAGCCTCTGTGTCACCCTTCTAGGCCTGCGCTGTCCCTTAGGTGTTGCGCCACCTCTTTTTGGATCTGGGCTGTGTTAGCCGCTTTCTTGCAGCAAAAATCTTCGTCACTTTGCTGATGGCTTCAGTTCCCCCTGATCTGCAATAGCTCTGATACCATGTGAAAATTTCTGAATCTAAATTACATAAACCCTACTGCAGTTTTCTGATTTACATCTCCTACTTGTTTGATTTAATTAACAAGTTATTTTTCTGAAATATTCAGTAAAACATCAAACTAAACACTATTGCATCCTACACATACATACGGGTCAAGTACAGAAGAATAAAGCCCACATGACAAAGGACACAATATTTTTAGGACAAATGTCCCTGGAAAAGCCCAATGCGGGAAAATCGGTGCAAGAAATCTTAGAGGATTTTATTATTATGCAGAATTCTGAATACATTCAAGGGCACCAGACCTGGTTTGCCCAAACAGAGAAAATCATGGCAGATGTACCTCTATCTCTTAGAGACAAAATATGGCTGATTCAGCTAAGGATGAAGAACCCCACAGGTGCCTACGCAGTCACTACGTCACCCTTTAGTGTGGCTGCATCACACCTTCTGGATCGCTGAAAACGAGTACTTTCTGGCCCACTGGAACCTTAGCGCTACCTCTCCTAGCACTGCGTCAGCCCTACAGCCCTGCGTGAGCCTCTGCGCAACACTGGCTGGCCCTGCGTCACTCTGGCTGAGCCTACACTGCCTCTGCGCAGCTTTGGCTTGGCCTACGTCACCTTGGTTGAGCCTATTCTGCCTCTGCGTTGCTCTGGCTTGGCCTGTGTCACCCTTGCTGGGTTCTGCGCTGCTCTAGTACGGATCTGCCTCTCTGCCAATGTATCCTCGGCCTCGGATCTGAAATCCCACTACCGATCTGCCCCTCATTGCACTGCAAGCTCACTTGAAAATTTTCAGCGTACCGTGCCCCATAATTTCGACTTAGCTCAAGTGCTGCTACTATGTGTGTGTGTTCTCCAACTGACCCCAAGCCTTCCTTTAATATTTTTCTCGTTGAACATTCAACGACCGTGATCTAACCTCTAATCAACGACTAAGATTAGAAAAGACTTGATCCACGTCACTTATAACATTCTCACCCACATGTCTAAATTAATTCACTTTAATTGTTTAATGTCCCTAAGTTAGACTTAGGGTCTCCATTAAAATAATTAATATTTTGAATAACTTAGGTTTTGGGTGGAATTTCTCCAAATGATTTTTGGGTCTTAGAGATCTCATATGTTCTAACCCCTCCACTAAGTTTCAGAGCTAGAGCACTTTCGATGCTACCCAAAATCTCAACACTTATGAATTGCAAATCAAATGCTTAATGATGTCCTTCATAAGGTCGAATGAACTGTTTATATATAGTCTCTAGATGTGCTCAAATCTCTTCATCTAGGCCGACTTGAGTGGAGGGCAGGCTGACTTGGTGGAGGAGCCATTTTTGACCATTATACATAAAATAAATTTTGTTTCTTTGACACAATAAGCCCAAGAATGGTTTAGTCCAAGATGACATGGACAAAGACTCAAGACACAAACCCTAGAGCACTCAATGGGTGCTTTTGACCTAGAATAAAAATAAATGAAGCATGAAACCCATGCTTATAAATAATTTTTCCTTTTACAATAAATTTCTTTTCTTTCTTTTGACCAATATATTACATCATGACTCAAATACAATTATGAAGACCAGTACTAGTTACATTTCTGAACAACTCTGCCTCTGGATTCCACTCGCTATGCCTTCGAAAAATAGATCAGACCTCTAGCAACTAAAACATTGTCTCCTCCAACTGAAACATGGTCTCCTCTAGCAACTCTCACCCGGAAATCTGGCTACTCACACTAGCTGATGCGACCTCCTTTGTAGATGAATTCAACCTCCTCTTCTTGTCTCCCTCACACTAGAAAATACTAGGGGAATCTCCTCTGGACTCTTGCTCCCAAATCTCTGCTGAAACCCTGCTTCTGATACTTTCCCTAGCTTCAACTGCGCCCTTGCTAAATACCTGCAACTGGGTAGTCAAACTGCTTGAACTCACTTGATGCCTTCTCCAAACCCCTTGACTCGCTCTTATAATCTCTCATTTGAGTCTCAATTGCCACGATCACATCTCAAGCAATGGCTAAGATCATGTTGACTTCGTCAATTAACTTTTCTGGAAGCCTCTAGAGCAAAATCAAACTTCGTCATTTAATTAACTTTAATTAATCAATTTTCCTAAGTTAGACTTGGGAAATATTTTAATTATAGCTAACTAATTTAATTGAGGTATCTCCAAGTCTTTTTTGGCGAAACCTTTTTTGGGTTTTGGATATCTCATGTTCCTTAGCCTCTTAGACATCATAAAGACTAGAACACCTATCTGCTGCTACCATAATCTAACATGAAATAGCATGTTTTGGACCCTAAATCACCAAAGTGGGACCTGCCAATAACTCCAATTCCCCCCCCCTAGACAGTACCAAAATAGATGCTAAATTCTATAATGATCCCTTTTTGATCACTTTTTGACACCCTGCCGAATAACGATCATTGGGGGATACCTTATAAAGATCACTGACATCGTGATGGTGATTTCCTTCAAGGGGTGGATGATTTGATATGAATGTAGACGATTGGTTGTAAATCCTAGATTTCGTGTAGGGTGGATATGCAAGAGTTTGTAGTGCAAGAACCAAACACTTGTCTTCTACCACTAATGACAAATACTATTGTCCATCTCCTGTCAAATCAGCCCTTAGGTTCCCATAGTAAAATCTTCTATTTAAAACCCTATTCCACCATTCATCCTCTCTTTGATTCTCCATCCTCCAATTTGTGCATTTTTCCACATCATATATATATATATATTTGATTATTTGAAGGCTTTTATGCTTTTCTTATCTTTCCTTTTGATAGATATATAATAAACTAGCACAAAAGAAGTATGTCTGTTTTAAAGGTTGGCTAATCCTTAATACTGTCTAGACTCTAAGGTGAGTAACACAGCAATAAAAGTGGCTTCTTTTCAGCAACATACCAGTTAAGTGTTTTCCTTCAAGTTTTATTTAGTTCATTCACTACTTATATTACCTTCATTTTTGCCTGAGATCTAATGAACTAGCGCAAGGAAATGTGGTTTTGGGAGTCCTAAGGATGGTTAATTCCATAAATTGTGTATCGTGGGAAACATATTAATTTTCTGTAAAAGCCTATTTGCATGGATAAGTAGAGGGAAGGTTAGTTGGTTGTAATAAATGGCATAGCATATAGTTTTTGAAGGGATCAAAATTGCATCCCTTTAGTAATATAAGTGTCAGTCTCTTATAAAAAACTAATGCTGAAGTACTCAAAAGTTTAGTAGGACAGGTTAGTGCATTGTTGCTTTTTATTTTAGAAAATCTCCAGAATCGTAGCCTCTTTAGAAGATCAGGTTGACAGGTTAGTGCGTTGCTGCTTTTTATTTTAGAAAATATCCAGAATTGTAGCCTCTTTAGAAGATCTGGTTGCAACTCCTTTCAGAAGGTAGACATAGCAAAGTATTGCATTTGAATTTACAACATTTTATTTAATTTGTGGTATTTTTCTTCAAATTGTAACACTTTCGTTGGATTTTGCTGCAAATGCAGAGCGAAGGTGTAGCTCCTGGAGCTTTATATCCAAAGCTTCTTCAAGTGTTGAAATTTGTATATCGAAATATTTGCTTTGAGAATGGGAGTTGGATGAATCTTTTTGGGAGGTTAACTTGGCCAAGGTTGTCAGAAGCTGTTATCACAAATTGTCTTGCCAAGGTAAGCTGCTGAACTAATGTTTCATTGATGTTGCATTCTGATTTCCTCTGTCTATCTGATATACCTTTCATTCCATTCGGGTCTGCTTTTGTATCTGTGCCTTTACTCAGATGAATATGCACACCCTTTGTGTTTTGATCTGTGGATTGGTATTCTAGCTGCTTCTTATTAAATGTCTGACATTTACGTGATTTCGGTAATTGATCATGGTCAACCTTGAAAGGGATCAGTTATTCAAATGATATCCTTGTCATAGCTTTACCTTATAATCTATCCAATGCATACAAAATAAACATTACATAATAATAATAAGAATAAGAAGAAGAAGAAGAAGAAGAAGAAGAAAAAGTAAGGGACACAACCGTTCACCTTTATGACTGGTCAATGAAGTATACCATCACAATGATCATTATAGCATCTCATTCATTTATATTATCAATTATATATTTATACTCTATACGGATTCTTTGTATGTTGGATATTTTTTCATATATGAACAATTGTTTATTACATTGGTATTGTTACTCAGTAAAAGTAGGTCACCCATGTTGAAATTTGACAGCTCAAGGAGAAATTCCCTCCTTTGGGAAACCCTCCTCCTCCTTTGGAGACCCTACTAGCCCTTGGAAGAATTTAATTTGCTGAAGGAAAAATATTATTTTTAATATGAAACCCACATTTGCACAAAAGTACAAGTTGACCTGGGCAAGGAAAATCCACCTCATTAACCCAGGGTTACGGGGGAGCCCCCCCCTCTCAAACCTACTCCCGAAGCGTGCTTTGGGCGACAGCGCATCGGAAGCGACCTTGGGAGCACACTGCTTAAAAATGTTTCGCTCCCCGCCGAGGCTAGTTTTTTGTTGAAGAAGATCCGAAGGTCTGTAATTTATTCTGTTTGGAAAATTGCGGACTTGAGGCAGTTACCTTCTGTGGACAAAATGCGGACCTGAGGCACTTATCGTCTGTGGAAAAGTTGCGGACTTGAGACACCTATCTTCTGTGAAAATTTGGGGACCTAAGGCATTGATTCTCTGTGGTAGGCTTCCAAGTTTCCTCTGTGTTGGGATTCAAGTTACCCTTCAAGAAATTTGAGCCTCTTCTCTCTGTGGAACAAGGCCTGATCAAATCTAAGTCAATGTATTTTTTTTTTTAAAATCTCTGAGTTAATTACCTCTATAATGAGGTCCGGTTTATCCTCTCTGGTCCTAATCTTTGTGATGATGCAAAGGTTCTGTTATGAATTGTTACCAGGAATTATGAATGGTCTAACCCTCAATGAATAACATTGTGAACCGTTTTTTATTGTTTGGTCTCACAAAAGCTCTCGACCACGCATGTAACGACATATATGATTGAGACCACATGAGGTTATATGTTACGATCGATTAATAGAGGTTTGGCTGGAAGACCGAGATTACGCAATATGGATGGGTGTAAATCTATGGTGACAAAGGTTCAATTGAGCCTATGGAATGAATTGGAACGATCACAGGTTATGAGAACCAAAGCCCAAAACAAAGAATGGTTGTATAACACAGAGTTGTAACAATCCCGGAACAAGTCAGACATTTGATCGTGCAAAAAGACTGAATGACTATCCAGACATAATTGTGGAATGCTCATTGCGAACTAGGGAACATAACAATGGTGTGATAGATTGTCCGACATAGAAATCAAAGTATCACCACAAAGAGAATAAAGTCGTAGAAGCAATTAAAACAGTGTATACAAAACGAGAGATCGAAGGACTTTATTGGCATAAGTGATATGTTGGTGTTTTTCGTCTGGTTTATCTTGGAGCACCATGGTGTAGCCTTTATGATTTGTTTCAAATGACCAACTTTATTTATAAACTCAAAAGCATTCCATTAGACATGATAATATTCCTATGTGATAAATATTGATTTTACAAGTGCCCATAAACACATATAATGCTGCTACCACTTAATTATAGAATAAATTCAATCTCAGGTAACATTGCATTCATCAACGATTGAAAACAGTAGTGGCAATAATTAGAGGAACCTGGTATATGAACAACAGGAATCTCTTTAGTATTCGTGGCTCCTTCAATCAACCCATCATTTGTCGATTACACAGGTATATGTGGTTCGGATTTTCCAATTCGCTCTATTATAAACAACGTGATACCCCTGTGGCTTGCTTGGTTTGCTAATTCTGTGTTTTCGAATTAACTGAATTCTCCATTGAAAGACCACATTACATGGATGTCGTGACTAATCCACTTAGCTGATAGGTTTGATAAAACTGTTCCACTATGGCCTGCACCACAATTCTTACGCTTGGCCCAATACTTCAACGCTGGCTTTGATCACAACTTTGGTCAACGCATTCGGACAATCTTCAGTCATCGCTGCCTAAACAAATTTGGTCTCCGTGCTCAACCCTCACAATTAATCGACCAACTTTTAGTGATGGCGGCATTTACCCAATGCTATAGGCATTATGTCAATTGCCCCTTTGCTCTTGATTCCGGCACAGTCTTCTCATTAACAAACGTGGGTCCTTGGCTTCTTCACTGTTAATTTTTTTTTTAATTTTTTAATTTTACATAAATTTTGTTATTTTATTTTCACGATCTTTGGCGCGAATGAGAATGGTCCCTTGGCCACAATCGACCGCTGGGCTCTGGGCGCGGGTGCTATAGTCATTCAGAGCCAGTGATATGATTTGGTGTTGAGGGCTTCATTGCTTCAATTGCATTTGACAACGTTGTCACCGGTGATTTGGATGGCTATAATAATTCGGCCCTTCATTCAATTAATTTACGGCTTTGAACCTTCATGTCCCTTCAAAATTACTTAACCTACCGACCCAAAATGAATATAATTCGACCCTTACAATTTCATAAACCTTGGTCGCACCGAGAATACATTTGACTGCCCCTTGAAAATAATAAATTTTTCCCTGTTTTAGTAATTTGATGTCTGCTTTTGGCTTTCTAATTTCCTGTGACTTTGTCGGATAGTCACTAAGCAAAAGACAATTTGGAAGAAGATTTGTCGCACAGTATTTTCCTTCTCCAACATATAAAATTTGGCACCTTTAAAAATGACCCTTGAACTTCGCCGAAATCGAATTGCAATGAACCCTCAGGCTGGCAGGAACACCAACTCTGATATCACTGTAATATCCCGAAAGGGATTTTTTAACTAAAAATGCAGAAAAATAACTGAACTCCACAATATGCCGTAAAATCACTATCTATTCAACATAAGATTGCCATGTAAAATAAAGATGCATAAAACACTGCAATCCATTAACACATAGAACAGGAAGAATCTCAGCATTTTATTATAAGTAATCACTGGGGTTACATATAAATCTGACCCAAAATAGCTGAGATGGAACACTGGCCACCAAGATGAACCGCTGCACTGTGCTGGCCTCCAAAACTGAATTGCTACACTCTCCCTCTGGCAACAACTGTCACTGAACCCACTGAAGATAATGAAGCACAAGTTGAAGATCTGAATGATCCTCACACCAATCCCTGAAGCTTTGCGAAACTTCTGAATGAAGTCTCCTCAAAGAGAGTTGGGTTTTCGTTCAACACTCACAACTCACCCGAGAGTTTCCGTCCTGGGGCTATGACTGAAGTAGAGAACCACGTTCTCAAACCTCTCATAAACAAGAAAATGATATGATCCAACAATATATCTCAATGGCCTCCTCCCTTTTTTTTATAGATCTCTTGGAGCCTTCTAGAGCCTTATTTTAATATTATTTTATTCATGGAGCAATTTTCCCTCTTAATGAAGAAAAGGGTAAATCGGTTACCACGCCTCCTCCGGTCACTGAAACTCGTGTCCAACCGTTCCATCATGTAGGTATCCTCGTCTCAGTTCCAATGAGCTATTACACTAAGGTGTTCCATCATGTATTCCTCCCTGAATGTTAAACCCACAAATAACTCAAATAAGCCCACAAATAACTGAGTTAAGCCCACAAATAACTCAAATTTCCGAAAGTTGTCGGAATGCACTGGAACGAAAGCCAAACTACTCGGATGATGGAATATATCAAGTGAATGCCACCTGACTGCATAGAAACTCCTCAAAACTCCTCCAAAAAGCCCCTGGGCTTGCTGATGACACCAACCTGTACCTGTGACTGGTTTGCTCCTAACTCGGGAAGTCCAACCTAACCCTGTCGTAGTTGACACAAAAAAAAAGGGAATATTACATGCCAAGATTGAGGCAGAAGCTGATTGTGCTATGTTAGCTCATATTTCGAAAGGAGAGAAGTCGGCTGACTTGGAGTTGTAGATCCAGAATCTACAGGGGGCAGGATCCTTGAGTATTTCCGAACTCTTGGATCACATGCAAGCTACGACAGGCTTAAGACAGTAGCAGGATGGACAGTTCCAGCGGAAGATGAAGAGACATTGCAGTGGCTAGCAGTACTAGAGCCTGATCAACGTAGAGAGGGAGCAGCAGCAACAATAGTTGAGTAGCAACAACGCAATGCACAGTGGTGCAGTGCAGTGTAGTGTAATGCTCACGCAGTGCAGAGTAGCAGCAACACAACATATTCAGAGAGCTAATGCAGAAGTTAGAAACAGTCAGTCTTATTATTAAGATGCAGTATTACTTGTCCAATTTCAGATGTTTTTCTGTTGCAATTAGCAACAGTGCAACAACAATAGTAGTTGGACAACAACAACAACAGATGAGCAGCAATAACGCAGTGCAGAGTAGTGCCCACACAGTGCAGAGTAGTGCTCACACAGTGTAGCAACATGGTTGCAGAATTTAGAGGGAGTTGCAGTATAGTGGCAGTTGGCAGCAACATGCAGAGTCAGCAGCAGTACGGATTCATTGGTGAGCAGCATCAACAACACAACAACAGATGTTCCAGAAGTTTGAGCAGCACATTGAGTTGTCTTGCTAGAGCACTTTCCTTGCTAAGAGGGAGTGTTGATTTATGGTAGCATCGGATGTGCTTTAGGCTTGTAATTTTGTATACAGGCTAAGACACATGTATTCCATAAAACCCAAAAAGGATTTTGGAAAATTCCACTTAGAGATGGTTTAATTAAAATAATTAATCGTTTTGTATGTTTTCCTAAGTCTAAACTTAGGGAAACTGATTAATTAAAGGGTATTAATTAAACTAAGTGTGAATCTTCTAGATAAAGTCATGGATCACCTCCAAATTAATCTTAGCCCTTGATTATGTTTTAATCTTGGCCGTTGAAGGGTCAACGAAGGATTATAAGGAGGGTGAGGGGCCTATGGAAAAAAAACGTTGTGACATTGAGCATTTGGCATTTTCGAGCTTGTGAGAGAGACACAACTCTTTGATCAAGATCGAATCACTAGGACTGGGTTTGCTAAGTGATTTGATTTAGTGATCAGTTTCAGAGAGGGGTAGATGCAGTAACGGGTCAGGAGGACTAGGAGTACATTTCAGAGAGAGGCAACAGTGACGTAGAGAGAGGCATCACAGTCACCTGGAGGGGTGACGCAGTTCTTGAAGGGAATCGCGTAGAAGTGACGCAGTGCCTTTTGTATTAAGTCCAGAGATCGCTGGAAGCTAGGGTTTCTGAGCCAGGAGGGCCAAAACTTAGTTTCATATCAGCCTTGATCAGTGGCAGAGGAGAGGTGACGCAGTTATTCAGCTTGCCCAAGTAGGATTACGCAGTTGTAGCGTAGGCATCATGCAGAGGCAGAGAGAGGCTTCACCAACGCTGTTTAGATTAGCCAGGGACTTGCAGAGTGAGGTATACCTCACATTTCTTTTGTTGCCTAGATTTTCTCTGAAGGGTGAGCCAAATATTGGCACCCTAGCTGTACTCAAGATTCTGCTGCTTAATAATACAAAACCCTCTGATCTGCTGCACCGGTTTTTCCAAGTTGGGTTTTTCCGGGGACTTAGTCCAAAAATAACTGTGTCAAATGTGGATGTTTTTCATTGTATTTTGTCTTTGTTTTAATAAGACTTAGATTTATTCCCGCAACATTATTTGTGTACAATGCTTCGTAATTACTTCGATATTTCAATTGTAATGAAATAATTATGAAAAATAATTGGAGAAGTAATTCGCATTTGTCGCTTTCCTCCGCATTTAGTATTTTTCACATCAAGTAGGCCAGGCTCTTTTGGAGGCACCTTTTCGATCCCTTTTGAAGACTATATATAGGAAACCACTTCTCCTCATTTGGCACATCGACTTGTGACTTGATCATCTCTGTTCTAACTAAGAAAGGAACAAGGAGGTGCTGAATTTCAGAAGGAAGAAGGAGAGGCTTGGCAGCTCTTGTTACTGGTTAGATGTTATCTTGATGTCTTATTTTTGGATGTATTGATGGCTCTCTCTCCGAGACAAAAGGTGTGGCCTCGCAACCACCCGTAATCTTTCCACATCTATGTATATACGAAATGCATCTCAAATCAATTTCCCAATAAATCTTCATTACGGGCAATTACATGCACTATTATTGTGGAAGCTCCTTCTTCAAAACCCATAACCCCATAATCAATTATCCATTCATTTAAACCCACATTCAAATGGTATTTAGAAACCAAAACACACTCTCAATTATCATTTACAACTCTTCATTAAAATTCATTTATGCAAATTTTTCTCTTCAAACATATGATTTTATGGTAATGAAACCATACGCCACCCAATTCATTTAAATGCCGAGACTCTACTTGTGTCAACTCAATGGTTAAACCATGCTTCATTAAATCTCTAGTCTTTATGAGCGCCCTTGCCTGGTTAATAAGCTTGACATTATTTACTTAGTCCAAACCATAAGAAATTATATTATCAACCATCCCTTGCGCAACCCTTTACAAAGACATCGACCCACACACATTACTCGTTGATCATTGGGTTAACTATACAACATTCCCAATTCAATGAATGCACTAAGAAATATGCCATGGCTTTTTAATATAAATGGGCTTACCTCATGAATGCCATCCACGTTGTTCAAGTCTGACTAATTCTTTCCCACGTCGACTGTCGCTGTGGCAATTGCATAAATTTACATTAACATTACAGCCCAACCTTATATAAAATTGACACAATTACTCTGCATCGAATCATTACTCCTTTGTATTTCGTTTTTTTCAACATTCCCCAGCAACTGTTCGTCGAACACTTCACTCACGTTATTTCAGTTTCAGATTGAACCGAATCACATCTTATTGCGTGGCTCCAATTTGGTGATTGCTTATGTAGATTCTATATACCTGAGCTTATATATCTCTGAATGGATTCTTTGCCGATCTACATTGATTCATCTGCACCTTCTTTAAACTTCTGCATTCCACTTGTCATCTCGTTCACCTTCTTCTGGCCGTTGTACAGCTGTATTCTCCTTACCCAAGATTAAAACATCTTCAATACTTACTTCTGTAATAAATCGGTTCACTGCTCCATCGATCCAAGTTAGACAGAGCTTAACGCATACCAGTCATTCAAAATTACACCATATCAAGCGGATTTCTAAAAGCCCCTACATGGAGAATGTAAATCAATTGTACACTGAGAATTTCCATTCAACTAGAAATCGATGCCATTCAATTTCATCATTCCACAATAGAGATTTATCTTCGATTAAATATTCACTTTATCGCTCCAATTTCGCTGCGTCACTATACTCAGATACCCGATATCAAGTTGAACTGAAAGTCGATTTCAATATTTGACTTGAAAACTCACCATTAATCATTCCAACATGGATTTGTCAACTCTGTTCCTATGTAACTTGCGCCTTCCAACGAAGTCGACTCGTCAGAGTCGATCTGCCAACAGAGGATCGATGTCCTTCCTTTCCAGATTGACATTGAATTCATGAATTCTTAAAAACTGTTTAATCCATTCAAAGGAGACAGCGCTTAAACAACTCTGTGCCCTTTTCACACATACAGTCATTCAGATTCATTTAAAACACTATGCAATAATGAAATCGACTTCTTCCAAGCCGATATAAAATATCAATTTACTTGATACTCGATCCAGCCCTCCACAAGACTGATGGATCCTTTTATCCTGTGTTTCCTTCAAATACAGTTTTAATTCATGAATTGATTTTAACTGAATTTGTTTTTCTCTCCATATGCTTCTAAAAATTTAAACATTCTTCCAACAGCCTTTGATCTCTTATTCGGTTCACATAGATTTACTATTCAAGCCCAGTTACAGAAATTAAATACACAATTTCTGAATCAATCAATGCAGTTCTAAAAACACAGTCTTCATATTAACAATGAAAAGTACTTACAAACTTTATTTTTGCCAGATATTTAACATTCATGGCCTTCCAATTGCCCGGAGGCTTACAAGCTTTGACTATCCAAGCCTCACCTTCTCCTCTCTATTCTATTCTACTTGATCTATTTGCCTTTGAGGCATACTAATTTATACAAATTAAAAATGTACTAATTTGAGTTCAACCCCCTTAAAACTTCAACAAATCCCCAAATTCTCACCATCCCTAAAAGATAGATTTTTATGCCTAAACTTTGAAACTAATTCCAACTTAGGCTCCATCATTAATTCTAAATTATCTTGAAGCTAATTTCTCTCATGTTTCCAAACTTGTTTGAAACATTTACAAATTCTCACAAATAATTAATTAAAATATAATCACTCAAAATAATATTAATATTTACATGAAATTTAATATTTCTTCAAAACATGAAACCCCCTAGCTTAAATAAAATACAAGGTGTTTTTCGGAGCTAATGCTCCTGCATCTGACTCCCAAAGTAGAAAATGATCATGATCTCCAGATCATGCGTTTAAGTCCTTTTCCACCTGGATCCCATACTTTGTTCTCGTTAAGGTTACGAATATTTTATTAATTATTAGTTGTATATAGTTATATTAGGTTTTATTAATCCCGAAAGGGCACGATCAAAGATCATGCCTCTTCGCCAAAGGACACCTTGAGGCTATATTTAAAGCCTAGGCGATCCCTCATTGTAATCATCTCTTATCTTCATCATTAATAATATATATTTATCAAGTTTACCAGAGTTTTTACACTCCATTGGTATTGGAGCGGTTGCTTTTCGGGATCTGTGTGATCACCCAGAATTAGGGAATTATAAGAATTCCAGATTGCAGATTTTTAACCCCCCCCTCTCTTTGCCCTCGCTCACCAGCCTCGATTCCCATACGTAAAAAAATAAATAAATAATTTTTTTTTACAAACTTATAAATCCCTCCTCACTCTTGGCCTTACGTCCCTCACTCCCAGTTCATTCATTGTACGTTCACTAAATACCATTGTCTTCTCTACGTTCGTACGCCGTTGTGTTAAACATCCTCTAATCGTTTGTATCGCCCTCTCATCCGACACTATCACCGTGCCACACCATCGTCTCCCACTGCAAACGTTGACACCCTGAAAACTCCTGTTCGTTCGCCATCGACCCATCTTCGGCATTTCCCGGTCGTTACTTATTCCACGCGGCGATTTTCGTCCGGAACTTTCCATATCCTGTCTACCCCGATTTCCACTTACCTGTGCGACGCTGCCAACCACCAGACGCCATTAAATATTCCGCTGTATCCATCGCTGTTTTTTTTTTTTTAAATCCACTGTATTGTGAAACGGTGTGTCCATTGGTATTCGACTGTTACAAATTTGTGGGGATATATTTCTGCAAATCGGAAGCCGATATAGTAAAGCCGCATATCTGAACCTGGAAACAACCTTTCTGTACTCATCTGCAGAACCCTTGTCAACGACCCGTTCCCCGCTGTCAAAACGCCGCCACCACAGCTGCTCTGTCACCGCCATCATTCCCCGTTGCCAGTTCTGCTGTCTCTGGTTGCTGTCCACCGTGGTCAGATAAACAAATTTTAATTCGTGTCCGCAATAAAAAAAAATCACAAAACAGGTTATCACGAAACGGTGTGTCTTTTGAACGGAATGGGCACAATTCTTTTTTAAAACAAAATATATATATATATATATATATATATATATATATGAATGACAATTCGTAATATTATATATATATATAAAATCAAATAATAAAATAATAATAAATCTTATTATTATTAAATTAATTAATTAATTAATTATAAAAAAAAATATTGCTTAATTAATTAATTAATTAAAAAACAAAAATTTTAATTAATTAATTCAATATTGATTAATTAATTAATTAAAAAAAATTATTATTAATTAATTAATTAATTAAAAAAAAAAAAGGAGTAGGAGGGAAAAACTAGCAGAAAAATATTTCCCACCTCATACATGTTCAGTATGTCTTTATCAATGATGACGGTTGATCAGATAAAAAGGCAAATATGGCTAAAACAAATGGAGGCTAAGGACAATGAGAACAAAATATTGCAGAAATTTAATGCCATCATGGACAAGTTAGATCTAATGCAAAAACCAATAGTTCCTAACATGGAACAAAATCAACAAAACAATTCCGCAGATTCAGGGAACTCAGAAGAGCATCAGGAAAAATCCGATTCCCCACGTCACCATGAAGATACAGATGTTTATAAACAACAAAATGTTCCATCCCCAGAATTTAACGAAACATGTGAAGCGACAAACACATCCGAAGCCACTGATATAGCGCCAGAAGCTGTTAAGGCCTTCGGTGATGAAGCAGATACAATTGTTAGGAAGGAAGCATTTGATGATGAGGAGAAGTTACATCAGACAATAATTGTTGGTAACTTACCTCTAAATCTAAAAAGGAACAAAGAAGAATCACCAGCAGTACCAAGAATAGGATCTGACCCTGTCAATATCAGATCTTGTCACTATCCACATCACCAAAAGATTGAACTCGAGAAGATGCTCCACGATCTTTTTAAAATGTGGGAAGCAAGGGCTCATCGCTTGAGAAAACCAGACATTCGTCAACATTGTCCATCATTACGTATGCTTTGAGGACAAAGCATCTTAAGAAAGGGGCAATGTTATGTATATTTTATTAGTTATTAATTAGATTTAGTTATCTTAGGTTATTAATGTGGAAGGGCATGATCAAAGATCATGCCTCTTCGCCAAGGGACACCTTGAGGCTATATTTAAAGTCTAGGCGATCCCTCATTGTAATCATCTTTTCATCTATCATCATTAATAATATATACTTATTCAAGTTTACCAGAGTTTTTACACTCCAAATAAAGTCACTATCATACCGTCGTCGTATCGCTTCCTCCCAGTCTCCATATCTTATGTCGTCTTGCTCCACTTGCCGTGACTCCACAATCTCTTTCCGTCTTCATTTGTCGTCGCTTTCTCTCCTTGCCGATATCTTCCTCCGAGATACTTTCAACATGATTCTTCCGATTAATTCACTTCTACCCAATAAATTGAAAGGGTCACTATCTCCTGTCATAAGTACGTAAGACGCTTGCCTAATTCTCTTACTCGCTTCTAATTGTACCGTCACTTGTCGACTTGCTTGTCTTCGCTCAGACTATTTTCTATCCACCCAATCGTCCATGCCCTCTTGTTTTCTGCAACGGAAAACTTCTCCTCCACCTATCAGTGACTTACTGGACTGGTACATTGTGTACTTCTTTCTGCTGTCTTCATCTCTCTGCATCTGCATTTCCCAATTCTGCAATTGAGATTCTTTATGCATTGAATCTTGACTATTCAGCATCATCTCCAGCAACATAACGTCCTCATTCCATGGATTAGAAATTTCCATAGAATTCTCGTCTTTCTTCTTCATTTTACTACTCAACTGAGTCAAATGGTCTTCAACACCTGCAATCATACCTGCATTCACAAAACACTTGTTAAAACAAAAATCATAAGGCATCAGTGCCTTACTTCCCTCTGCCAGCACCTCAGTATGTTGTTCTAAATTTTCCATCTCAATCAGCACATCAGTACGCTGATTTTCTCTTCCCAAATAATTCTCTGAAGAACTCTCAAGACTGTCAACCAGTCTTTCTCTCACATCATCTGCTTCAATGACATCTTCCTGATCTTGTTCACTGTACTGAACTCTTTCTTTTGCTGCAATCTCCCTGTCATACTCCGAATTCTTCAACAAATATTCCAGCAACGTAATTTCTCTGTGGCATTGCTGAAGCATAACATCACCATCACTTACAGTCCCTTCATTCATACACAACTTGTCAGTTTGAAAACTAAAAGTTTCAATAGTCTCAACTGTCAGTTCATATACCAGCTCTTCCAGCTGATCCTCTTCTTCATTCACATGAACTTCCTCTTGTACTGCAACAGCTTCAAGTACAAACACATCACTGATTCCTTCTTCAGAGTACCTATCTCCTGAAAGATAATTTTCCACACTTGCGAAAGCTTCACAAGATTGCACATCCTCTTCCGTAAAACCTGTAATCACATCACAATTGTCAGCTATAAAAATACACGGTTCTACATTATCCAGCTGATCTCGATCTGCCCAATAGTTCAGGAAATCATCAATGATCTCCTCCTCTATTTCATCAATGGAAACCTCCCCTTTCAACTCAGCTGCCCTGAGCTCTTCACGTCTCAACTGTACATCCATCATTTGCTCGAGCTCTCTCAGCTCTTCTGTTAACTGCATTTTTATCTGTCGATCTCTTTTCTGTTGTAGCCTCTGCCACTTCACTCTCTTCCTCATCAGCCAACCATGTCTCGGCCTTCATATTCTCCCCGCAACAACTCCATCAATAACTCAAGATATGATTCCCACTTTCGATGTTTCAGATTTTCATCACCCAATTACTCAATATGCCATTTGCCTTGGCATCTTTCTCCCTCATTCTATTGTGGCCTCTTTCTGAACCTCTGCTCTCTCCTTTATGACTTTCAGTAGTCATCTCCCTTGCGATGAGTTTATCACCCATGAGTTGCACCAAGCCTCTGCAACAATAAACTCTCGTGCTGCCACTTACCTCACCAATCCCTTCCTCCGGATCTAGTCTTTTGGTAATCACCGGTCCTTTGCTGGAACCATTCGAGCATTTATCCATTTCTCCTTCAGGCTTCTCTCATCTACAACTTCTTTCAACCTTTGTTGAATCTTCAAGTTCTACCACATTCACCTAGAATCCCTTGCCGGACTCCCTCATCACTGCACTCCAGCGGTGATCTGCTTCTTCCTGCTGAGATTTCTTCACTATTCCCGCAAGGAAATTCCCGCAATAGTCTTAAAACCAGAAAGCAATGTCAAATGCAAAATTTCACCTTTCAAGATCCCGTGATCTTGCTTCCTTCCTCAACCGCACTTGCATACCTGTGCCCGCAACATTCATCGCCTCAAAATCTCGATCTTAACACAAGGCAATTAATTTAACCGAAAACCGAAATCTCCACACGTAGTTATTGTTAAATTTGGACAACTAGGTCCAAACTCCATGTTATGATGCTCAGATTAAGAGGCTAATATTTTTGTTGGAATCCTCTTTCGGAGAGGTGTAGAATCCATATATAATATGTCTTAATCCGATGAGCAGAACATTTATTTTGAATTTATTATTCCTAGTAAATTATATGTGCAGGTCGGCCTTAAGGTTGCACGCCCCCAGCAGATGTGTCACACGCCCCAATGATGGATATAAATACAGGCAAAGTTGGAGAGCATTTCATCACAACACAACTCACATCTTTCTCTCTCATCTGAAATAGTACGAGCTACCTGGAGGACGAAGTTCAGCCACACGTGAAGGAGAAGAAGGATGAATTTACCGACCGAGGCTGAAGGACGAGTTGCCGCAGCTAGGGTTTGCGTGAGCAGTAGTACTGCTGGACTTTGGTCAACGAATGGTCCAATTGGCCGAAATTTGGTGAGAAGTTCGATTTTGAAGGCCGCATCGTTTGGCACAGAAATCGAGGTCAAAGGGTTGACCAACTGGCCGCCGCGTTGACTTTTAGCTTGCCGCCCGTTGACCTTTTTCAGACAACGTTGGACTTTTTCGGGCTGAATTTGGAGTTGACTTGGGTTGACTCGTTTGCTGATTGGAGGACTGTTGTGACACATTCTGGGTTGGCTGACCAAGAAGCATCCTGTTGACCGCCGTAATGCACCACCACATTTTTCCTGTTTCTAGTTTGTCTTCTATAAGATCCACTTATATGTTCTATCTGCATTTTACTTAACTATTTGTATGATTGCTGTGAGAAAAGTAAAGTTGCTCCAAGCATAGAACATCTACTAAAATTTACATGGTATCAGAGCTGAGGTGAAGACAAACTCTATCGTTAGCAATCACCACCGGAAGAAATAGGTTCCACTAGTCTTGAATTCAAGGAGAATGACAAGCTGACTGGAAGGGATGACTTCCATGCCTGGAAGATGATATTAGATCTCAAATTGGAAGATCATGATCTCTTGGATCATGTGACGAGTAAGATTCAAGAACCTCCATCCAATGCTACCAACAAGGGAAACAAGTATGAAGGGAAGAAATCGCATAAAGTCAAGTGATTAGAACCACACATAAGAGTCCGGTTGCCTACAGGATCTCTGAACTAGGTGCCATCCAAGGAGATGTATGACACACTGATCCTATGTTCATAAACAATGTGAACTCAAGTGCTATTCCTCGTATAGGGAAAGTTGAAGAATATGAAGAAGGGCCGAGATGAGTCTGTTCAAACTTTCTTTCTGAAGTTGACCGAAACCAGGAACAATCTGCTAGCTATTGGGGAGATAATAGCTGATCGGGAGATGGTTCTCACCGCACTTGGAGGACTTCCATATGAATGGCAAGTATTCACAACTACCATTCTCAACAATAATACCATTCCTAACTTTGATGAGCTTTTGTCTAGATGTATGCAAGAAGAAACAAGGATGAAGGAATTCGATAATGACAGAAATGCTGCCTATGGTGCTCATTCCCGAAAGAAGAACTCTGGTGGTTCTAAGGACAAAGGAAGAACGAGGACTCAAGAGAAGAAGGGTAAATGTTTCACCTGCCATAGGCCTGGTCACTATGCCAGAGAATGCCCCTTCAAGAAGGATTCTCCCAATAGTGATGATAACAACAACAACCGAAGGAATGGGAATCGAAGAAATGACAAATCCAAAGGAAAGAGGAAGGCTCACTTTGGTGGAAACAATCAACCTTCTAAAAGGTCTAGAAATACCAGGTATGAGGAGTCTAATGTTGTTGATAAAAAAAATGAGTATATTCTTGTATCTGCTCTCTCTGCTACATCTCCGCCCGACACTATGGATGTCTGGCTAATCGATAGTGGTGCCTCAAAACACATCACTGGATTCAAGGAAGCACTCTCTGACATGGTTGAAAGGGATAATAATCTAGAAATTATCCTTGGGGATAATGCCACTTATCCCGTGAAAGGGACAGGGACTGTGACCCTCCACTTGTCTCAAGGACAAGTCCTACGTTTGCAAGATGTACTCTATGTACCTAAACTAAAGAAGAACCTTGTGTCTGTATCTGCCATGGAAGACAAAGGATTCAATGTAACTTTCTCTGATGGAAAGGTGCTCATGTGGAAGGAGAGCTTCAAGGAAGCTATCTCAATTGGTTTTAGAGTTGGTACACTCTACCAGGTTGGAGGGAGCCCGTTGGGAGCTATGACTTGTGATACTATCCGACAAACCGAACTATGGCATCGAAGATTTGGACACCTTCATTACAAGGCCCCTTCCCGAAGCAAGGAAGGTGGTGACAGGGATGCCTGACTTTGGAAATAATCATGAAGGTGTATGTAAGGGCTGTGCTGAAGGAAAACATACAAGGGGACCTTTCCCCTCAAGTGTCACAAAGACATCTGATATATTGCAACCGGTCCATTCTGATCTATCTGGTATGTTGCCTGTAACATCCCTGGGGGGATGTTCTTACTATATGACATTTACTGATGACTTCTCTCGCAAAACCTGGATATACTTCTTGAAGAAGAAGGATGAGGCTTTCATGTGGTTCCGTACATTCAAAGCCTTGGTGGAAAATATGACTGGAAAGAAGATCAAGATTTTGAGGACTGACAATGGCACTGAATATGAGTCAAATGAGTTCAAAGACTTTTGCAGAGAAGCTGGCATTAAGAGGGAGACTACCACTGCATATACTCCTGAGCAGAATGGTGTTGCTGAACGCAAGAATAGGACTATTGTGGAAGCTGCCCGTGCCATGCTATGTGACCAGGGTCTAACAAAGTTTCTGTGGGGAGAAGCTGCAAATACTGCTGTGTACATTCAAAACCGATGCCCTCATTCCGCTCTGGACTTCAAAACTCCCGAAGAGGTTTTCTCTGGTAAGAAACCCGATGTCTCACATTTTAGAATTTTTGGATGTCCTGTCTATTTTCATGTGCCGAAAGAAAAGAGAAGTAAGTTGGATGCTACTGGGAAGAAAGGAATGTTTGTGGGCTACCGTGAGACTTCTAAGGCCTATAGAGTCTATGTACCTGGTCAAAGGGAAGTAGAGATAAGCCATGATGTCACCTTTGACGAAGATGCTTCCCTGAAGAAAGTAGTAGATCTTCCAAGATCTGGAGAAAATCATAAAGAAAGGCCTGGAAATCTAGAAGAACCGCAGGATGAGACAATGCCTGATATTGAAGGACCAATGGACCCTATTGATCCATCTCCTTCACTGGGAAAGAGACCATCATGGCTCAGGGACACCCTCGAAGATGTTGAGGGTCATGCTGCCCCAAGGGGGACATTTCGAGAAAGCAAGAAGCCGTGTAGATACCAAGGGTATCTAGCTGCCATGAGTACTATTGTACAATCTGAACCTGGATCTTTTGAGGAAGCCGTAAAGCATCAAGTTTGGAAGGATGCTATGTACGAAGAATATGAGTCCATAATGAAGAATGATGTCTGGGATGTGGTCCCGAGACCGAAGGACAAATCTGTTGTCACCGCAAAATGGCTCTACAAGATCAAACATGGATCTGATGGGAGTGCTAAAAAGTTCAAGGCAAGGTTTGTTGCCCGTGGCTTCTCTCAAAAGGAAGGAATTGACTATGATGACATATTTGCACCTGTGGCACGATATACCACCATTCGATCAATCATAGCCCTTGCTGCTACGCAAGGATGGAGTCTTCATCAGATGGATGTCAAGACCGCTTTTCTGCATGGTGTAATAAAGGAAGAGGTGTATGTAGAACAACCTCTGGGATTTGAAGTTCAGGATCGAGACACTCATGTCTGCAGGTTGAAGAAAGCCCTCTATGGGTTAAAGCAAGCACCCAGAGCTTGGTACGAGAGGATGGATAGTTACTTGATGAAGCCGGGCTTCACTCGAAGTAATGCTGATCCGAACCTTTACTTCAAGGTTGTACAGGGGAAGCCTCTCATTCTAGTGCTCTATGTGGATGACCTCTTCCTGACAGGTGCTGACCCTCTCATTCATCAATGTAAGAGGGAGCTCGCTGCTGAGTTCGAGATGAAGGACCTAGGACTGATGCACTACTTCCTAGGCCTGGAGGTCTGGCAGAGACCTGGAAAGATTTTCCTTTCTCAAGGAAAATACATCATGGGAAGCTTCAAGAGTGGTATGAGACTCAGAGTCCGTATTATCAAGGAACTCAACTTAAGAAGTTGAGGGCAGCCAATATGGGCCTATCTTGCCAATCCTACCGACATCGTCAACCCAGCAGGAGCTGACATGTTCTTAGTGAACACCCGTCCAGATATATGTTTTGCAGTGAACACTTTGAGTCAACAGAAGGTTGAGCCTCATCACTTTCACTGGGTTGGTGCCAAGAATCTTCTGAGATATCTTCGGGGCACGATAAACCATGGGCTGAGATACACTGCCGGGAGTGTGACACTCCGTGGATATACTGATGCCGATTGGGCTGGCAGTGTGGTGGATCGTAAGAGCACATCGGGATGCTGCTTCAATCTTGGTTCTGCTTCGATCTCATGGATGAGCAGGAAGCAGAAGTCAGTGGCTTTGAGCACCGCGGAGGGCCGAATACATTGCAGCAAGTATGGCAGGCCGAATACATTGCAACAAGTATTGCCTATTGTGAAGCTGTTTTGTTGAGAAAGCTCTTCAGTGAGTTGTTTGGGCATGTGCTAGATACCACCATGATCCTTTGCAACAACCAAAGTGGGATTCATATTTCTTAGAATCTTGTGTTCCACGACCGATCCAAGCATATTGATATTAGGTACCACTTTGTCCGGGACATGGTACAGGGAGGCGCTGCAAGGCTCCATCACATTGGGAATGATGAATAGGTCGCAGATATTCTCACGAATCCCCTGGGGAAGGTCAAGTCTCTAACCTTCCGTGAGAGTCTTGGTGTCGTGGAAAGACCCTATGATGTGGGTCCTGCTTGAGTGGACGATGAGCTCGGGAGCTTGGGGGCTTTACTTTCTCGAGCTATAAGCACTCATAATGCTTCGCCTCCCACCTTTGCATTATTGAGCTGGTTCACCACTCATTTATCTGTGCCCCGTATGCATCCTACCCATTGAGTTCGGGGCTCATGGGAAGTACCTCTCATTTGGCCAATGAGGTGGGAAAAGCTAGAGACTATTAGCAAAGACTGATGGACGCATCAGAGATTGCCGTACTCTCTATCTAGGATGGCACGGTCCAACCACTGGATCTGGGATCAAGTTTAGTGAGGTCTGGGACCTCTGCCTGACTTCGGGTCAGATGAACCAACTTCGGGTTGGTTGGATACCATGAGTTTGATAGAGCTCGGACCGATTATGTCGCCTAGGGATGATGTCTTGTGACCGACTCCACTGCTCAAATAAAGAGGCCAACAGCAAGTTACTTATGATGACGCACATGTTGGATTGGCATCGATGGATGGAGTTCTCCCTAGTTGAGAGGGAGTGTTAAATTTGGACAACTAGGTCCAACTCCATGTTATGATGCTGAAATTAAGAGGCTAATATTTTTGTTGGATTCCTCTTTCGGAGAGGTGTAAAATCCATATATAATATGTCTTAATCCGATGAGCAGAACATTTATTTTGAATTTATTATTCTTAATAAATTATATGTGCAGGTCGGCCTTAAGGTTCCACACCCCCAGCAGATGTGTCACACGCCCCAATGATGGATATAAATACAGGCAAAGTTGGAGAGCATTTCATCACAACACAACTCACATCTTCTTCTCTCATCTGAGATAGTACGAGCTCCTTGGAGGACGAGTTCAGCCCACACGTGTGAAGGAGAAGAAGGATGAATTTCTGTACGGCTGAGCTGAAGGACGAGTTGCTGCAGCTAGGGTTTTGCAGAAGGTTTGACCAGCGTTGACTTTGGTCAACGCATGGTCCAATTGGGCTGAAATTTGGTGAGAAGTTCGATTTTGGAAGGCACGTCTAAGCTTGGCACGAGGAAATGAGGTCAAAGGGGTTGACCAATCTGGCTCGTTGACTTTTAGCTTAACGCCTAGATTGACTTTTCGGAATAACGTTGACTTTGGAGTTGACTTGGGTTGACTCGTTTGCGATTAATTTGTTGTGGCTATCCACAGGTTGTTGACCAAAGAAGGGACTTCTTTGGTTGAAGCATCTTGTTGACCGCCGTAATGCACCACCACATTTTTCCTGTTTCTGATTTGTCTTCTATAAGATCCACTTATATGTTCTATCTGCATTTTACTTAACTATTTGTATGATTGCTGTGAGAAAAGTAAAAGTTGCTCCAAGCATAGAACATCTACAAAAATTTACAGCTATTCGGCTACGTACAAAAATGATGCAGGCAGGGCCTGCAAACCCAGAATCTTTCCACATCTATGCATATATGAAATCCATCTCAAATCAATTTCCTAATAAATCTTCATTACGGGCAATTTCATGCACTATCATTGCGGAAGCTCCTTCTTCAAAACCCATAAACCCCATAATCAATTATCCATTCATTTAAACCCACATTAAAATGGTATTTAGAAACCAAAACACACTCTCAATTATCATTTACAAATCTTCATTAAAATTCATTTATGGAAATGTTTCTCTTCAAACATATGATTTTATGGTACTGAAACCATACACCACCGAATTCACTTAAATGTCGAAACTCTGCTTGTGTCAACTCAATGGTTAAACCATGCTTCGTCAAATCTCCAGTCTTTATGAGCGCCCTTGCCTTGTTAACAAGCTTGACATTATTTACTTAATCCAAACCATAAGCAATTATAATATCAATCATCTCTTGTGCAACCCTTTACAAATACATCGACCCACACACATTACTCGTTGATCATTGGGTTAACTATACAACATTCCCAATTCAATGAACGCACTAAGAAATATGCCACGGCTTTTTAATACAAATGGGCTTACCTCATGAATTCCATCCACGTTGTTCAAGTCTGACTAATGCTTTCCCACGTTGACTGTCGTTGTGGAAATTGCATAAATTTACATTAACATTACAACCCAACCTTATATAAAATTGACACAATTACTCTACATCGAATCATTACTCCTCTGTATTTCGTTTTATTCAACATTGCCCAGCAACTGTTCGTCGAACACTTCACTCACGTTATTTCAGTTCCAAATTGAACCGAATCACATCTTATTGCGTGGCTCCGATTGGTGATTGCTTATGTAGATTCTATATACCTGAACTTATATATCTCTGAATGGATTCTTTGCAGGTCTACATAGATTCATCTGCGCCTTCTTTAAACTTCTGCATTCCACTTGTCATCTCGTTCACCTTCTTCTGGTCATTGTATAGTTGTATTCTCCTTACCCAAGATTAAAACACCTTCAATACTTACTTCTGCAATAAATCAGTTCACTGTTCCATCGATCCAAGTTAGACAGAGCATAACGCATACCAGTCATTCAAAATTACACCATATCAAGTGGATTTCTAAAAACCCCTCCACGGAGAATGTAAATCAATTGTACCCTGAAAACTGCCATTAAACTACAAATCGATGCCACTCAATTTCATCATTTCGCAACAGAGGTTTAACTTCGATTCAATATTCACTTTTATCACCCCCATTCCGCTGTATCACTATACTCAGGTATCCGACATCAAGTTAAACTGAAAGTCGATTTCAATATTTGACTTGAAAACTCACCATTAATCATTCCAGCATCGATTTGTGAACTCTGTTCTTGCACCTTCCAACGAATTCGACTTGTCAGAATCGATCTGCCAACGGAGGATTAATGTCCTTCCTTTCTAGATTGACATTGAATTCATAAAATTCATAAAAATTGTTTAATCCATTCAAAGGAGACAGTGCTTAACCAACTCTGCGCCCTTTTCATACATACAGTCATTTAGATTCATTTAAAACACTATGAAATAATGAAATCAACTTCTTCCAAGCCGATATAAAATATCAATTTACTTGATACTCGATCCAGCCCTCCACAAGACTGATCGATCCTTTTATCCTGCGTTTCCTTCGAATACAGTTTTAATTCATGAATTGATTTTAACTGAATTCGTTTTTCTCTCCATATGATTCTAAAAATTTAAACATTCTTCCAACGGCCTTTTATCTCTTATTCGGTTCACATAGATTTACTATTCAAGCCCAATTAAATACACAATTTCTGAATCAATCAATGTAGTTCTAAAAACACAGTCTTCATATTAACAATGAAAAGTACTTACAAACTTTATTTTTGCCAGATATTCAACATTCATGGCCTTCCAATTTCCCGAAGACTTACAAGCTTTGGTTGTCCAAGCCTCACCTTTTCCTCTCTATTCTATCCTACCTGCTCTATTTGCCTTTGAGGCCTACTAATTTATACAAATTAAAAATGCACTAATTTGAGTTCAATCCCTTTAAAATCTCAACAAATCCCCAAATCTCTCAACATCCCTAAAAGATAGATTTTTATCCCTAAAACTTTGAAACTAATTCCAACTTAGGCTCCATCATTAATTCTAAATTATCTTGAAGCTAATTTCTCTCATGTTTCCAGTTGTTTGGAAACATTTACAAATTCTCACAAATAATTAATTAAAAATATAATTAATCACTCAAAATAATATTAATATTTACATGAAATTTAATATTTCTTCAAAACATGAAACCCCCTAGCTTAAATAAAATACAAGGTGTTTTCCGGAGCTAATGCTCCTGCATCACCTCTCTCTCTCTCTCATAAGGAAATATTTCTGGGTTTACCCCTTGTGGGTTTTGCCCTAGCCTCAAGCCCAAATTTCTGTGTCTCTTGTCTCACTATTTCATGGTTATTTTTACTGCTCTTTCCTGTTGAATGGTTGAAATTTTCATCTGTATAATTGCTTAATGATATTGGATGTTATATATGATTGATGCGAACAAATTATTAAAAGTACTTATTTGTTGAACGGAATTTTTTCTAGTTTCTGTGAACCCTAGAAATATCAACACTTTATGCCTCAGATCTGCCTCAGATTCAGATCTGTCTTAGACTACCTGAGACTGAGATATGTCAAGCCTTGGTCTACCTTTTTTAGCCTAACAAACTCCCCTTTGTGGCCTAAACCAACATCTCTTTTGCATTGAAGCTAGGCCAAAACATGCCTCTCTTCTGTGGACAGATCAGGTCTGAGATTCGCCCCCCAAGGATACCTCTGTTTGCTGCCTGAGCTTGGATTATTTTGGCCTACCTGCGGTCTGAACATGCTCGAATTTCGGCCTCTTTTGTGGGCTGTTACAGTGGTAGATTCGGCCCTAATCGCCTTTTCTTTTTGGCCTTAGAGACACTTCAGAAGATTTCAATTGGTTCAAGCGAATTTCCAACAGAACAAAAATAAACTAAAACAGGGAAAATCAATCATTTTAGCCTTGATCATTGCACTTCATGTCACAGATAATTCTCCTTCGTTTCACCTTTAGTGACTTGGTCTCCTTCAACGAATTCAGAGCTATTTCTTGTTTGGATTCATGCTCCTTTAAGCTCCCACGACTAGGCTTTTATATTGAATAGAGGGTAGCATAATTTGGGGGCAACCTGCCCACAGAATACATGATTTTTTCCACACTACAAGACCCTTTATTGGGCTGACCTGAACAAGGAGGTTTGGTCAACATAAAAAATAATTTATGTCTTTCATAATATCTTCTTTTAAGGCGGACTTGGAGACATGGACTTAGGTCAATATAAATTACAATATCGACCTCCTTCTAGGGGCAGCAATGAAGTATTAACACTATGAATTTATGGGGTATGAGCTGGAGATACACTCGTCCATTTGGGGATTGAACTTCAAACTTGAATATCTCTCCAACGAAGAGGACCCACAAGGCATACCTCCTATCAAACAAAATGGCGTGACAAGGGCTACCAATCTAAAGTGTTCTTGCATTCAAATTCACTAACTTGTGCACACTTATCATCAAAAAGTGCACCGTATCAATGGTTCGTTCACCCTTTGACATCAAGGACAATTTCTTCCAACAAGAAATTGCCCTAATTGACTCCATTGCCCAATTGAGAGGAGGCACTTGACTAATTGTGGTTATTGTCCTTAATTTCCTATCTCTTTCTTAATTCATGTTAACTAGGGTTAGGGTTAGCTTAAATCTGCGGTTTACAGCAATTTTATGTCTATTTGTTGTTGCCATATTGGTAGTGAATTGCATTTAATAAATATAAAAAGACAAAATTTAGCATTAATTGCATATTTTCATCCCAAAATTTGGGCTGACGTCCAGATAATTATTGCTATCATATGCATTTTCAGTCATAGAACTTCATTGTTTGCCTTAGGCTTGCTTGCCTCTTTGATAGCCTTTGCTCCTTTGTTGATTTTATCATTGATAGGATGTTTCTCAAGCTGTTATATGCCACTATCTGCCCTAAATCTTCATATGATAAAACCCCTAACTTATGACAGCCTTATTCTAAATCATAAAGGTCTTAGGAAAGTGTAATTGAACTTTTGCAACTCTTATTTCAGCCTTTCCAAGTATGGATGGTACCTTTCTTTTCAATCATTAGACCTTATATCACCCTTCAGCCATTGTTTGTTGAATATCTTGTTGGAGATTTCTTTAGGGAGGCCTACATTGTGGGGATAACATCCACCACTAAACAAATGGGGAGAGGCCATTGAGGTGACGGTGGTGTCTGATCTCTTGGTTGTCGTAAGACCTAGGTTCCCTAGTGAGGCTTTGCACTAGGCCTACTAGATTTTGCTGTAACATTTTTTATGTAATAGAAAACCATTGATTTCAAGGTTTATGAAGAACATATGATGCTCTTCATCGGTTTTTCGAGTATACAAGATAATTATGGAATACATACCCCATCAGTTTCATTTAGTGCTTGGATTTCTAAATTCTTAGGAGAGTATTGTTGTTCACCTTTCTTTTCTTCCTTGATTTTGTATATAAATAAACATTACATAATAATAATAATAATAATAATAATAATAATAAACTAAGAGACACAACACTTCACTTTCTTGACTAGTCAATGCATGTAAGTATACCATCACAAGGCTTGTTGTAGCATCTTATTCATTCATTTTATCAACTATATATATTTATATCCTATATGGATTCTGTTATTTTCTTCTTCTTATGTTAGGTATTTTCTTGAATATGAACTATTGTTCATTACAAGATACTGTTTCAAGGATTCATCATTGTGAGTAGCTTTACGTTTCTATTTTATTGCCTTTGTTTTGCTCATCTTTCATGGTATTTTATATGGTTTTTCTTATAATGTTGTTTTTTATTATTTTCTTTTTGTTGTTGAAAGTAGGAATGGGATGTCAAATTGTTTTTGAAGGTTCCTATGGTAAGATCTTCATTTTGATTTAAGCATTGCTTTGATCATAGGCTGTGCCTATTGAAGCATCTGAAGTTGTTGACTTCGAGAAGGTGTTGAAATTGACGAGAGATTTTGAATGTGCACTCAAGGATATGATGTTCATTTGTGCATCTAATAATAAAGATGACAAGTTGAGCGATTTTGCATTAAATGTTGAAGTTCATTTTGCATCCAAAAAGAAAAATTACATTCTAGCAAGTGCTCGGCGATTACTTGTTCGCTCTGATTTTACGAGTCCCTCGGTAAGTTCCATTTAAGGTTTATATTTTGTGTATTGCAGCTATTACATAGTCTTTTAGATAATTAATATAGCTTATTCTGTTTTTAGAATACAATTTGGGGCAAGTTTTCTAATCGATTGCAAATTGACTATTTGTAATTATTCCTAGGAAAATGCCGTTGAACTGCTTTTCCAGCCAGTCTCTTGTAATGTATCACGGTCTGCAAAACAACTAATTGAAATAGTGCATGAAGCACTCCAGGTGATTTGATTTATAACATTAATTGTCTTTCTTTCATAATATGCTTTACTTCCGTTTAATATTCTTTTCATAGATCATTTTAGTTCCGTCACTTGCCTACATTTTTTAAGTAAAGCATGCCTTTGTTCAATATTTACACAAGTAAATTGAGTAAATGAATTCCCAGACTCAAGAAAAGTAGATAAGGATTGTTGAGCATAGATTTTCCCGATTAATGCCAGTTTAGAGTAATGACAGGGAAACAGTGTTTGCTCTTGATTTAAGCTAAGCCTAAGCCGCTTAGAACAGGGAAACAAGCAGGGTTTGTAAAATAATGCTAGTTTTGGAAATGGCAGTCTCCAAAATTACAGAAGACAAGGAAATGCCACACACTGATACAGATTAACTATCACTGCATTATTAATATATTACTAATACATTAGCATATTATGGTGTCTAAGTTGTAAATCTAAATTCTTCGCTGAAACCCTGCCTAAATCTCCCTGAAGTTCATGCTATTGTTGTTAATGTGGTCAATTCGTGGAAAAGGTTAAGTGCAAGTCTGCAATGAATTTGGCGAATTACATATGTTATGACCTCAAGGGGGATATATATGTGGTTGAAGATAGCCTAATAGGGAGCCCAGATGGGTGAGGACACACACACACATAGAGAGATTTAATGTAGATATGGATATATGATTTGGATTAGAGATGTATTGGAGTTATTTTTAAGATGTTCTCCTATTTAATAAGAATCTATGTTGCACTAGCTGTGGGGATGGGGGGAAGAGTTTCCGGTATGGCTAAAGCGCACCCCCATATTTTCAGGGGATAGTAGGTTGGGGATGGCATATATATATATTTAAAAATTTAGATTCACCATATGCATAACAATGAACATGAATGATAAGAATAACCATAACATATTGAAATGATCATTGAACTAGTTAAATTAAAATAATAAATGCAGAAAAATAAATAATAAACACAACAGTGATGGTGGTGGCCTGAACGCAGCTCTGAGAATGGTGATGGCGGCCCGTGACTCTGAGAATAGTTGATGGCACATAACTCTGAAAGGAAGTCGGGACTCTGGTGGTTGAACGAGGTCGAAGGCGGTAGCAACAAAAGTTGAACAAGGTTGAAGGTGGCAGCAAAGAGATAGGGATTCGTTGCCCAAGGGTTTCACCTTTTTTATTGGAGAGCGTGCCATTTTTCGAGGGATGGCTAAATGTAACGAACAAAGTTCGCACTCTGCAATAATCTTCAAAACACATGGTACACAAAGACATCCATTGAGGATAAGAGATATATATATATATATATATATATATATATATATTGAATAGTGTACAAAATAGTTGATATGAGATGATGATTGTTACAAATGAGGACTCGCTTATATTCCTAGGAAGGTGCCCCTTTATTAACGGTCATGTCCTTAGGACACGCCTCTTCATTAACTACTTACTATATAATCAAATCATTATTTATGATTATTAATATTTATACTATTTTTATTATTTTATGTATTTTTTATTCATAACATTGCCTTCCTCTTCAAAAAGCTTTGTCCTCAAAGCTTATCACTGACAAGGCGTGGCATCTGTTTCTTGTCTTGTAATTTGTTTGTGTCTTTCGAATTCTTGTAGTTGTCATCTTCGTTGATACAAGATGATAGGATCCTCTAAGTGATAAATAAAATTGTCGCACGGAGAATGGATCTGACCATCCTAAATTGTGCAAACTTCAGAATTCTTCGGAACATAAGTTTTTTGTTTATGTTTTGAGTGATACAGATACGTAGATTGATTGAGTTGCCTACTCTTGTGATTCAAATGTCGATAAGGAGTTCTTTTGGTTTGATTTTCCCTTGTTAAGTGTGTGGAAATCTCCTGATTTACTTTAGGTACTAATGTTGTTTAGTTGGTTACATAATCTTTACTTAAAATTTTCATTGTTTGAACTGCAGCATCTGAGTGTGTTTTTTCTTCAACTCGGTTGTCTTCTTCTTGAGTTGTGATATTCACTAGATCGATATCATTCCTTTCTCTTCAACATGAATTTCTTCATTTGAATATTTCGACGCTTCCTTCTCAAGAAGCTGTTGTACCTTGTTTTCCAACTTCTTGTCCTTCTTAAGCTTCTTAATTTGTGTTAGTAATTTTTCACTCTAGTCTTTAAGCCGAGAAACTTCATTTTTGTTAGTGATGATTTTGTCAACTTCCCTTTGCATATTTTGTAGTACTTTTTTACCTTCTTGAAAAATTACTTTTGAAATATCTTTTATGTCTTCTGGTGTTACTGAATTTGGATTCAATGTAACATTTTGTAGTTCTATTTTTTTCTTTTTGTATGAAAATGTCAAAAACTTCTCTTTCGTATTTAGGATGAAAGACCCTAGAGTGTCCATCTAGGGTGAACCCAAAATAATGTCACCTTGATGGGTCCATAGGGATCGAACTGGGAGTTGCGATATAAATGTATAATCCCCAATTTTTTATTATAAATCGGTTATGTCATATTGTTTTTTTTATCCCAAGCGTCTAATTTTTTGATTACATTTGACTCGGGAATCACTAATTGGTTAGCAAGGTCAGGGTTTATATAATTTTTTTCTTTGGTGGGAGAGATAGAAATAGTAATATATTTTCCTGCAAGAATCCCGTTAATTCTAAATAGAATGGGAGCATAAGTTAATGAAGTTTTTGGAAATTTTCCTTTCTTTTTCGTTATAGATTCCATTTCTTTCTTGCCAGTAGTTGAATACATTTTGCGTTTGTCGACAATTTCATCAAATAATACTTTGACCAAGGAGTTGATATTCTTCGTATGGGAGAACCACTTCTCCACAATATAATAAAGTCCCTTTTTATTTATAAAGTTTTAAACACCTTTAAAATAACCCCCCCTTTTTTTTGAAATAAAACTTCATAAAGGTATGCTTAACGCCTTTTATTTTTCAATAACCTTCTAAACATAAATGATATATATATATATATATTTTTTTTCTTTAATACAATTTCATTCCCTTTTTATACTTTACGTTAACCTTTTTCTCCCTTTTGTTTAACACCCAAGAAAAATATTTAATACTTTGTTTTTTATCAATGTTATTAGAACCAAACCGGAAAACCTTGTGGACCGGGAACCGGTCGGAACCGGAAAAAGCCGGTTTACAAAAAACACATAAAATATTCATATTTTAAAGAAAAAACATATATATTCATGTGCATCCATATGAATCCAAACCATTTATACACAAATATTCAAAAGGTTCTCATTTATATAGCTAATAATAGTGCATATAACCAAAATAACACATAGTGCAAAACATCGTTGAAACAAAAATGTTACAAACATCAAGAAGTAGGCTCTAAAAGGCCTTTATAGTCCAAAATAACATGATAGATCATAGTATTATACTACGACCTACAATACTAAAAGCTACAACTACAACAAATCAATGATAAAATCATCAATCATCATTTGATTCCTGATCATCCTTCTCATCCTCATTTGAAGAATGAGTAGCATCCAAGTCTGCAATGGGATTATGGCTTGATTCCCTTAGCTCTAAAGCTGCTACTGGTGCTTCTGATATATCTGCCTCTGCATCCTGTGGAGGTGGGTCCAACTCCAACCAAGAAATCTCTTCATTGTCAAATGCTGGTGCTTGAATTTCCACAACCCATTCTGCTGTTGGATCAACGTCACCCAAGATAATGTTGCTTGATTCAGGGGTTTTATTCAACAATTGGTTGCGCCTCAACCTAAGGTTGTACTGAACAAAAACTATGTCATTCAACCGCTTTTGCTCCAAACATTTCCTCTTCTTATTGTGTATACGCTCAAACACACTCCAATTTTGCTCACACCCTGAAGCACTACATGTTTGGCTCAAAATTAGAATTGCAAATTTTTGCAATTGAGGGCATTCACTACCAAATTGTTGCCACCAATAGGCTGCAAAAAGGGCACCAAACCAGTGGGTTTGGTGACGAAACCAATCGGTTCGATACCAAATCAACCTTTTCCAGTTCAAAGGGCCAGTTCGAACCGATTTTGCCCCCAAACTGGTTGGACTGACCGGTTCCGCCAGAATAGGGTCAATTCCGACAACACTGGTTTTTATAATGTTTTTTTGTTAATGAATGAGGGACCTTTTAAACTTAACTATCTCGTTCAGGTATTCCCAATGAGGGGTGACCGTGCGAGTAGTCACTTGGCCACACATAGTCCGATTATACGACACGATAATTTTTTTAATTTCAGTGGGTTCAATATTTGATTGACGGATCAATCTCCTGGATGTTGGCTAGACAGTGGAGTCACAACTGGTAATCACAATGATACGCTAGGCAATGGGGAGTGGACTTGGCGAGTACACTACTAATGGATGTGGTGCATTCGCTATTGGACTGACGAGTTTTCAATATGCATCGGTGTTGCACAATGCACAAATTAAACTCCAATGCACGAACTTGGCACGAATTAAACTCCAATTAACCTGTATTGATGCCTAGTTGGATATTTGTTGTGTTCGTATCAACGTACATGATACAAGGTAGGACTTATCTAATTGGTTGAATAATTGAATGGGTTATACGGTGACAGTGTTGCAAAGATGCAACGACTATTGGGGCAACTTTTGGCTGGATCTAGTGGTGAATGTGGCGGTTGTGGCCGCCCGTGGGGTGATAATGCTAGTTGGTAGGCAACTTCGGTGGCGACAACGTGGATGGGCAGAGGAAAGCGACGACGTAGGATGGGATCCAATGACGACGTAGGATGGTATCCGATGACGACAATGGCAACGCTTGTAAATAGGTTATTGCTTTGGTGGATCACTGTCAGGGCCTGCTGTAGTTGCTTCGTCTGGCGGTTGGGCTGCACGTCGTGCTCCTTTTTTATTTATTTTATTTTATTTTTTAATATATTATTATTTCATTTTTTTAAAATAATCTTTTATTTTATTTTATTTTTTAAATTATACAATTTTTCTTCTTTTCCTTTTTTTATAATTCTTTTTTAATATTTGATTTTTTTTAGTACATATATATATATATATATATTTGGCTTTTTTTTAATGATAAATATATACTTCTTTTTTAAAAAATGGCTAAGGGCCTCACGGTAAATGGATAATCTCCAACACTGTGTAGCGAAACACTTCGATTACGACGGCAACAAGGCTGACGAAAATTGATGGCCAAAGGCTTGGATCAAACTCGCTCTATGCAGTGGTTGAGCATTCAGAAGATCGAATAACTCTGATACCAATGTAACGAACAAAGTTCATACTCTGTAATAATCTTTAGAACACTTGGTATATGAAGACATCCATTGAGGATAAGAAATATATATATTGAATAGTGTATAAAGTAGTTGGTATGAAATGAGAATTGTTTCAATGAGGACCCATTCATATACGTAGGCAGGTGCTCCTTTATGAACGGTCATGTCCTTAAGACATGCCTCTTCACTAACTGATTACTATATAATTAATCATTATTTATGATTATTAATATTTATACTATTTTTATATATTTTTTATTCATAACACTATACATTCCTTAGGAATTCCCAAATTCGCGAGGGACGGAATGGGAATGACTGTAAAGTCCCCATGTCGCCAAACTTGTCCCTGCCCAAATTGGAATGTTCCCAAGCAGTTCCTAACTCCCCCAAATGTCAAAACTTGCGGAACAAGCAATTTTTTCGGGGGAGACGTGTCCATGTGCAACATAGATAAGAAGTTATTTTGTAACTCATCTCTATTATCTCTTTTGGAGTTGTTCTTCATGTTCACGTTTAGTGTAGATTATGTGTACTTTGGTTTATTATGTCTGTTTAAGTATTTGGAATATAACTGTTGAAAATGTAACTGGTTTCGGTCTTCATAATTGTTGTACTCATTTCAATATGTATCCTATGTAACAAACAAAAGAAGAAAAGAAAAAGTAATTATTATTAAAGCATGGGTTTCATTCTCTTTATTGATGGTCTTTGAGGTAAAATCATGTTCTTCATGCTTCTAGGGTTTGTTAGGGCTTAGGATTTATTTCATGAGTCAAAGGAGTTAACATCATGTTTATAAGACCCTTTCGGGCAAAATGTAATTGTAAAAACAATTATTTTGAGTCTAGAAAGTCCTGGAAACTCCAAAAGTACAAGTCGACTCTTGTAGTTGCAGTTGGGCTAAATGAGGGAATTCGACCCCCTTGAAAGGCTACATAAACAAGCAGTTTGACCTCATTTAGAACTCACTCACTCAAGAAGTTCGATCTTATTCGATCTGTAGTCGGGAAGCAGGAAAAGCAAGAGCGAAGGTCTAGGAGAAGAAAGAAGGATGAAAAATCTTTGTTTTGGGCTCTATCTCTCTCACATGTGCAAATTTTTAGGGTTTTTGGTACTGCAAAAGGAGGCTGAAGTTGCAGGTCCAAGTTGCAGTAGGACGAAGTGCAAAATCTTGTACCTAGAAGGGAGAATACCCTACCTTGACCTCATGGACCTTAGGAGGAGTTGTCTTGTCTAGGAAGGTCTTAGGAGGAAGCAGGATTAGGGTTTCTTGGGAAGTTGCAAGGCCGAAATTGCATGATGAGTTGTAGTATTGAAGCTGGCAGGTCGAAGTTGTAGTTTGAAGTTGGTTGGTGCAAAATCAGGGAACGTCTTGTTGGAGGGCTGACTTGGTACTTGGAGAAGGACTCGGTCTAGAGTTTGGGTATTTGTGTCTCAAATGAAGTAGATTCTATAAGAGGAGAAGAGTTTTCCAGGTTTTCCCCTTGGAGGGGTTTTGCTTTGGCTGAGAGCCTAATTTTTGTGTCCTCTGTCGTTTCTATTTCATTCTTGATATTTGTTTGATGAAAAGATCTAACTAAAGAACATAAAGAAGATTAACTAAGATTCACAAGCAAGTATCAAGGTTAAGGAAAATTGATATAATAAGAACTAATAGCTGCCACTTTGCATTTTCCAACATGGAGTCAAAGCTAAGGTGAACAAGAAAGGCAGCTGGAAGGACACTAGAAGGACACTAGAAGGGATTTCCTGTCAAGGGGAAGGAAAAAGGAAACTCTCAAGGAAAGCCTGAAGAAGGAAACTTCAAGAAGGATTGTCTCTTGAAAGGGATCTAGTTGAAGACTCATTGGTGGACCTCTTTAAAGGAATCATCAAAGGATCTTATCATCCATCACTCTTGGAAGCTGTTGTTGGAGGAATCCTAGGGAACATCTTTCAAGGAAGGCTCTCCAAAGATCTTGAAGGCATCCAAAAGGTTGAAGACATCATCAAGGAAGAGGAGTATCTCAATTATCAAGTAAGTTTTACATCATGTTTGAATCTACGGGTCATATGGGTTCTTTCTGCAAGGAGATCAATAAGCTCGTTGGAGCTTCAAATTATCTAGCATGGTAGAAAAGGGTTGACCTGATACTCACAAAACAAGAAGTCATGGAATATGTTATTGGGGAAATTACTGAACCTAGCAAAGACAAGACACAAGAACTAGTGAAGTACAAGAAAGGGGAAGTAAGGGCTCAAACGATCATAGTTGAATCCATTAAAGATTCTCTTGTTCCATTTGTTGCAAACTTGAAAACTTCGAAGGCTATGTATGAAAAGCTAGTAAATTTGTACTCTGTAAGTACATCAAGACAAAAGATGTCTTTGTGGAATAAGTTATTTAGGATGCAGAAATCAAGGGATGAGGATATGGAATCCTTTCTCATGAAAGTCTCTTAGCTAAGAGACCATATGCAAGGACCTGGGGAAACAATATCCGATTCGGAAGTGACCTTTTGTGTACTAAATGCACTACCACCAGAATGGAGTAGCTTTGCAACAAGCAACTACTCCAAGAAAGATTCAACTTCTTTTGATGAGTTGTGGGCTCAATGCATTCTGGAAGAATCAAGGATCAAGGTAAAATATGACATTGGATCAGATGAGTAGTCTAAAGCCTTTCTAGCCCAAGTCAAGAAGCTGAAGAAGGGAAAGTTTGGAAAGTCCAAAGACATGTCCAAGGTTCAATGCTTTAAGTAGAATGAGTTTGGACACTATAAGGGGGACTGTCCTAGTCAACAAAACAATAAGAGAAAGGAAAGGAGTGAAGCTCATGTTTCCGAGGCAATGGGAGTACCTAAGAAGAAGCCGAAGAAGGAAGAAGTGAAGGATCTTTACAATTAAAAAAGGCATCTTGGTTGGTTCTTGGTAAAATTGGCCTTTTCTTTAGGATAACATGCATTGTTTAGAAAAGTTTTGATTTTGCATAACATCATAGAGAGAAGTATGTGATAGTTTCATAAGTAGAGTCTACTTGGTTAAGTTTCAACTTTCCTTGTAGAAGTCATCTAGTTTTTAAAGATAGGTAGGTAGAACATTGTTGCATAATGTTCATCCAGGCATTATCTAACATTATGTTAGAGGTTGTCATATTGCTCAAATGGATCATCATGATCCTAGAAGAACCATCATTATGGAAGGTTCTTGGGTGAAGCGCCATGACAAAGTTAGTATACATTCCATGTAATGTGGAAATAATACTCGTAAAGCGATGAAGGAATGTAATGGGTCAGGACTTAGGACACAGAGTCATTTTGAGACATATAACTAGATTATGGAATAAGAAGCATAGGAATGCAAATTGAAAGTAACCCTTGGACAAGTTTCATGTGATTATAATCTTGTAATATGCTTCGTATGATTGCATGATGTTTAAAAGGAAGAATTTGACATCTAGATGTTTAAATGTATAAAAGATTAAGACTTTCTCTAGAATATGTAAATAATGATTAACATCTAGTATAGTCTTCGGAAGAAAAGTTGTAACTTGGTAATGAAGTTCGATCCTTGGGCACGCTAATGCATGAAAGAAGATTTATATGGAGATGAACCATAAGGATCTTGATGGAACGAGAAGGTTACCATGATGACGTAAGTCTGATTTTTATTATTGTTGGTTTTTTGATTAACATATTATTTTACTACTTGGAAGGATGTTGCAAGAATACATTATGACAATTGAGGCAAGTTCAACTGTATGGATGAAAATGTATGAAGAATGTTGAGAGAAGCTCAACATCTGGTACCTAGAAATTGTGAAAGTCAAGATGTATCCATCTTGGGATTAAAAGTTAGTAGTGCGAGAAGATAACCTGAAGGTCAAAGAAGATCACTTTCATGAGGAAGCTATGATTAGCTTGAAGTTTTGAAAAGGCCCAATACAATGCCTTCATCTATGATGACGAAGATGGAAGTGATGAGCAAGAAGAGTGACTTAGACCCTGTCACAAGATTGAAGAGTGAAGATGGCTCCATGATACCTCGAAAGGAAGCAGGCTCGATACAATGAGATGCAGAGAAAAGAGGGAGTTAGGTAGCTATGAAGAATTGGTAGCTGGTACTCTTTTGAAGACAAGCTATAAGGCTTGTGATGTTGACTTCCCAAATAGAAAGGAAGTCTGGATCTCCTCTAGTTTTGAAGAGGAGTAAAAGGAGTCTCCTTGAATAGGAGTAGGGATCTATTCTAGTCAAAAAGAGAATAGGGATGTCCTCTCTGGTTGAAAGGGAGTGATGTTGGACATCACATGTGCATTCTCTTCTTCAGGTGATGAAGAGAGAATGACGAAGGATTGGATAAGAATATGTGGTTTCCTTGAGGATAAAACATCCAGGAAAGTAAAGATGCTGACACTCTTTAGGGATGTGACAAGTATCCAAGAGAAAGAGTGATCAAAGAGGACCGATATTCTTTGAGGACTCAAGTATGGAGATCTAAGATAAGAATATTCCTAAAAGGACATACCTTGTAGACATCCGGATGGGGTGTTTTACCATGTACCTTGTAGAGGTAGTGCGGTATCACACGCAAAAACCTCCCAACATTATGCTCTTGATTAAAGAAGAGCTTGTCTAGTTAGGCCTCAAAGACAACGCTAGTCATGATGATGATGCTTACGATTTGGCATCAATCCAACTCTTCTTATGAGAACTCTTCAGTTTGAGAATGATGTTGTACTGGTTGTACAATAATGAATACCTCCCTAGTTAGGAGGGAGTGTTGAAAATGTAACTAGTTTCGGTCTTCATAATTGTTCTACTCATTTCAATATGTATACTATGTAGCAAAGAAAAGAAGAAAAGAAAAAGTGATTATTATTAAAGCATGGGTTTTATGCTCTTTATTGATGGTCTTCTAGGTAAAAGTATGTTCTTCATGCTTCTAGGGTTTGTTAGGTCTTAGGATTTATTGTCATGAGTCAAAGGAGTCAACATCATGTAAATAAGACTTTCGATAAAAATGAAATTGTAAAAATAATTATTTTAAGTCAAGAAAGTCTTGGAAACTCCAAAAGTACAAGTCGGCGTAAAGGAGGGAATTTGACCCCCTTGAAAGGCTATATAAAGAAGCAGTTCAACCTCATTTAACTGGGAAGTAGGGAAGTAGTTCAATCTCTTAAGAAAGAATTCGATCTGTAGCTGGGAAGTAGGGAAAGCAAGAGCGAAGGTCTAGGAGAAGAACGAAGGACGAAAACTATCTGTTTTGGGCTCTATCTCTGTCACACATGCAAAGTCTTAGGGTTTCTGGTACTACAGAAGGAGGCTGAAGTTGAAGGTTTGAGTTGCAGTAGGACAAAGTGAAAAATCTTGTAGTTGGAAGGGAGAATACCCTACCTGGACCTCGTTGACCTTAGGAGGAGTTGTCTTGCTCGAGGAAGGTCTCAGGAGGAAGCAGGATTAGGGTTTCTTGGGAAGCTGCAAGGTCGAAATTGCAGGGTCAAAGTTGCAGGACGAGTTGCAATATTAAAGCTGGGAGGATGAAGTTGCAGTTTGAAACTGGTTGGTGCAAAATGAGGGAAGGTCTTGTTGGAGGGCTGACTCAGTACTTGGAGAAAGACTTGGTCTAGGGTTTGGGTCTCTGTATCTCAATTGAAGCAGATTCTATAAGAAGAGAAGAGTTTTCCAGGTTTTCCCCTTGGAAGGGTTTTTCCTTGGATGAGAGCCTAATTCTTGTGTCCTCTGTTGTTGCTATTTCATTCTTGATATTTGTTTGATGAAAAGATCTAACTAAAGATCATAAAGAAGATTAAGTAAGATTCACAAGCAAGTATGAACTAATAGCTGCCACTTTGCATTTTACAACAATAACAACATACCCCTCATTTGTGGTTTTGTAGACAATGGCCATTGAATTGAATTTTTTTTACCCCAATCAACTCCAAATGAGACTAGTGCGTTAAAAGGGGTCGAAAAAGTTGGAGTTAATTCCCGGGGCTGTCCTGCTATTTCTGTGTATGATTATGTAGCAACAAACTAAAAAACAAACAAAATTACACCAAATGATTTTAAATATAGTAAGTAACTTCTCAAATTTGATGTAGAGGAAAAATCCTAACAAAATATAGTTTTATTTCTCCGTTTATATTGTTGGCTAAGAATTTATGGATCAAATTAGCTCTCTGTCATGTTATATCAGAGGGCAAAATTTGCAGAAAACGACAGGGACAACAACCTATTTTGTCCAATGTGGCCACCCAATGAGTGCCCAAACACTGCTATATCACATATCTAAGGGTGGGGAGGTTGGTGGATATTAATGAGTCCTTAAAGCAAAATGCCCAAAGATTCTCTAGACCTAAGATATACTTTAATTATGGATGGGAATGAAATATTTCGACTTTAAAACAGTAAAATCAACAAGCAAAAAGATTATAGTCACTGGACAAGATTTTTGAAGGTTACTTGTTGGGAGCTTGAAATCTTGGAGTTTGGTACAGATTTTGTATGTTACAGCCAACAAAAAAGGTTCTGCATTAAATTTACTAGACACAAAGTTTAAGATATGGCCAATAACATCCAAAAACAAACCTTGGCTTCAAATCTAATGTTATTTATTGATTTTTCTGACCTAAAATTTGCTATTAAGATAAAACAATGTAAAAACCAACAAGTATAATTCCTGTAATGTGGAAAGTAATAGTCTTTGGAGTTTTTTGAAGGTAATGTGGTTGTTGATGATTATATCGTGTAGCAAGAAATGCTTACCTCACTTGCTGAGATGTGAAACTGGTGCTTCCTTAAGTCGATATTGCAATTGGTTAGGGAATTGGTCTCTTAGAGAATTCGCCCCACTCGTGACTTCATAAGATTTTGACCTTTATGATTCAGCTAGGAGTGGCCCCTCGATGTGATGTTTTCTGGCCTTTAGCTTGAGTGAGAGGTTTCAGTTGAGGCTTCCTCATGGAATAGTCCCACATATAATGGAGCGATCCACCATCAAACAAGAAAGCAAAGCGAAGTTGCTCCATAGTTTTTTTTTGCCACGTGACTATGTATCCCCTCAGTGGCTTAAATTGTTAGCTTTTGTGCGATATTAATTGTAAGAACATTTATTAGATTATAGATTGTATACAACAATAAATAAAAAAAGGAACTAGTAAAATCCACCCGACATAGTGAACAAGATAAAATTATTTTGGGCAATGGCCTGCAAAATGAGCTCTTTATTGATGACACTTATATTGCTTGAGAACAACAATGATTACAGGAGGATATGCTAATCTTTTATAAAACCTTTCTAATGGTTAGATGATGGCTAGTTGGACCCCTCTAAAAGTATTTTTTTACTAGTCATCCACATGTTGGAGATTTGTATTTTTCATAAAATAGTACATTACAAATAATACTTTGTCCACTAAGGGTTTAATTTGGTTCACAATGACAAGTAGGTCCAAGATTTCCTTTGCTAATGGCTTGGAATGGTCACAAATGAAGAATGGTAGCCTTTAGTTTCCTCTCTGTTTAAGTTGTCTTCTAAATGCAGGCTAAGGGGGTTAGTTGCTGTTGGGTCAATTTACTAGGTAAACTAACACAAGTATTTAATTCTCGATCCGGGTTTGTAAACTTGGAAGAATGTCCAGAATATATGGATCTCAGATGTAGTCAATCTTTTGAAGACAAAATGTTTAAACTAAAGGAAGTGCATATTACAAATTTATTCTAAATTCTAAGATTTAAGGAAATGCATGTTACAAATATAAAATCTAACTAAGTAATTTCTGATTCAATATGTAATAAGTGAAGGAGGAGCCTTCTAACTTAGGAGATCCTGTTTGACCTTCCCCACAATACTACTTTCATGAAGAGAAATCAATTAACTGATGGACAATTGCTTATGATGCATAAAAAGTAGGAGAAGGGGCTCCTAATTGAGGAGGTCCATGTTGTCCTTTTTCACAATTCCATTCATCATTGTTACCATTGCATTTAAAACTAGAAATTTAGAAAATAGGTTCAAAAAATGAAAAAAAAAAAGAATTTTAGTTATTGTTCTTATATAAGATAAAAAGAGAGTTTAATTTAAACACTTGTTTGTCCCTTCATATGTAGATTAGAATTAAACCAAGATTCATTAGCAAGCATAAGTGAATAACTCAACAAGGAAAAGAAGATGAATTCTAGTTATTGTTCTTGGGTCGGATAGAAGGAGAGTTTAACTTAAACACTTGTTTGTCCTTTCATATGTAGATTAGAAGTAAACGAAGATTCATCAACAAACATAATAAATCTTCATCCATCTAATTAATTGAACAAATCTGAAGCAAAACTAGTTCATGAAAATTAAGTTAATTTAACCAAAAAATGTACTTAGCTTGGTGTGGGGGCCCTCCACCCTTGCCTTGCACACTTGAAGAACTTATCAACTACTGCAAACTCAGTCAATCATCCACCACATTGAACAACAAAAAGAAGGTGGAACTGGTTCCTCAAATTAACTCACAAAATTCAGAAGTCTCAATATGAAATTATACAAATTCTCTATGTTTGAATGGTTCATAAGCTTGATATAAATAGATAAATGATAAAAAAACTATGCTAAAATGTCTCTAACAACCTTATCTTATCTTAATCCCATCCATCTAGGTCGAACTCATACATTTAGTTACATAAAATCTAGAAAAATCCCAAAAACTATTAATTCTGCCATATTTTCTAGGGATTCCTGAAAAACAGGTCATGTTTGATTAGCGTTGACCGAGCCTGTTTTAGCTCAGTTTGAATGAACCAATAGATGATTTTCCATCCGTGGTTCCCAAGCTTTCCAAATCCATGCTCAACTCGTGCCCAGGTGTCCTGCATATATGACTTTCATGAAGCAATTACGAGAATTTTCAGTTTTGTCCAAAAATCTTAAAACCCAATTTTTACAAAAATATCTAAAAATTGAAAAAACATAATTTATTTACCTGAATATGCATAATAAGGTCAGAATAAGGCATATGTGGATGATATAATGTGGAAAATGATGGGAATTAGGTGGATTTTTAATAAGAAAAATTGACCAAAATTGAGGGCCAACATCTCCTCCTTGTTGATCTTCAAACATGTCTTCATGCTTGCTTTCATGCATATATGACTTTCATGAAGCAATTACGGGAATTTTCAGTTTTGTCCAAAAATACTCTTAAAACCCAATTTTTACAAAAGTATCTAAAAATTGAAAAACATAATTTATTTACTTGAATATGCATAATAAGGTCAAAATAAGGCATATGTGGATGATATAATGTGGAAAATGATGGGAATTAGGTGGATTTTTAATAAGCAAAATTGACCAAAATTGAGGACCAACATCTCCCCCTTGTTGATCTTCAAGCATGTCCTCATGCTTGCTTTCTCCTCTTTGACCTTCTGAGTGCTGATGTGCCCATTGTTTTTGATCTTGTAGTTTCCTATTGTGCAGTCTGAAGAAGATTATCAATCCCCTCATACCTTCCTTTACCTTCTATCTTTCATACTTGTATTTCTATGTTTTCTTTTCATAGAGCCATCTAAAAGCCAGTTTGGAAATGAGAGTGTTCTTTGTTTCAAGCTTGCCAATCTTTTTGGTCAATTCCTCATTTTCTCTGATTAGCTTTTTATTATTTGCTTTGTACATTTTGTTTTCTTTCTTCAAGTGATTTTCTAAAATCTTGTTGACTTCTAACTCCCTTGTCAAATCTTCTATTTTCTTGAGATGTTCTTCTTGTTGCAGCTCTTTTTCTTCTCCCACAATCTCTTTGGCAAATGAATGCGATGAAGTGGCTCCTATCCATGCATGCTCAAAGTAGGAATCCTTCTCTAAAGGCTCTTCTTGTACATCTCTTTCCATTCTTTCCAATATTTCATTGACTTGTTTGGATGATGTTGGAGGTTCAACTATTTCTACTTTTGGATCTTTTTCACTTGGTTCTTCATGTATTTTCCTCCTAGGCTTCCTAGGAACAGACAAGAAGGATATTTCTTTCTCAATCATGACACTATCTTGTTTCTTCTTGGATCTTGTTTTAGGATATACTGGAGAATTCATAATGCTCCTAGTGACATGCATTTGCTCAAATTTTTCCTCTGTAGTTTGTCCCTCAAGATGATGTTGAACCAAAAATTCTCTCCAAATCAACCCCTTGCTCCTTACCTGATGTTCTACACGTATTTTTATGAGGCCTTGATGATATATGTGTGCTTCTTTTGCTTCAGTTTTATTTTTGACACCCTCTATCATTTTGACCAAACTCTTTGAGAAGAAATAGGGTAGATTTATCTTGGATTCTCCTTTCATGTGTTGTAGGAGCCTAATATGGTAGAGATAGACTACACTGAACCGGTTATCACATATGAAATATCTTTGAATGATTAGTATTAGTTCAGACCAAGGTTCACTCAACCAATCTCTTGGGATTCCCTTTGCTCTATCAAAAGACTCTTTCCTCTATTTTTCTAAAAAGGATGTCCAACCCTTCTCTTTGGAATGTAGGCCTTTGTGGTATTCTTTTCCTGTTAATAGAAGGTCTAGAGCTTGTGAAAGGAATTCTGGGTTTAGTGGAATTCAGAGGTCATCCATTGTTGTTTGTCCCTGTTCATAATGGCTTATGAATTCTTGTTTAATTTTCTCATTATGCCCATTGAATTTATGAAGGAAACCTATCAACCCTGCTTGATACAATTTTTCTATAGTTTCTTTGCCCCAGTTCTCTATCTTGAATTCCTTTGTCTCTATTTTGTTTGCCATGTGCTCTGTATACCGATTTATGTACCCTTAAACAATTAACATCTTCATTATAAACAAAAGTACATGTATATTTTTATTCATGTAATTTTGATTCATGGGTAATCATCATGGCAATTAGGCTTACCTGTTCATTTTGAATCTCCTTAAAAAAATGAAATGATTGCCTTGCTTGAGGCTTCTTCAATCCTCTGTTCCGCTTTAAAAATGAGTCCATTGCTTCTTCAAAACTGATATAAAAAATTTGCTCTCTGTGTAGAAAAATCATAAAAACACCTTAAAACTGCTTTCGTTGCTTCATAAATCATACTTCATTCTCTCTTTTGTCAAATTTTTTCTCAAAAATCCCTTCTCTATTTTAAAAATTTTCACTGTGCATATGAAGAATAGGACAAACTTGCTCACTGTGTGTATGAGAATGAAAAATTTGCACACTGTATGTATGAAAATGAAAAAAAAATTCGCTCACTGTGTGTATGAGAATGAAGAAAACAATTCACTCACTCTGTGTATGAGAATGAAGAAATTAGCTCACTGTGTGTATGAGAATGATACTATGTGTAAAAAAATGGAACTCTGTATATTTTACATGTGACAATTTCATAGCTATGCATGGAGGATTTTGTGTTTCAAGCTTGATTACCTGATCTGGAAACAATCTTGTAGATATCTCTGAGTTAATACACGTGTTCCTGTGTTTAAACAATGTCACTTCAATTAGAACTCTTCTTCAACATCTCCAAGTGATTCACTTATACATAGGTGGCAGGGTGGATTTAATGGTGGCAAGATTTCAAATTCAGAACTGAAGTTTCACTCCTTATAAAATGACACATCTTAGACATTATTTCGAGCTAAACTACCCCCGTAATCCGCTCAACTACTGATAGAAATCATGAAGTGATCTCTTACCTTTTCTTCTTGAGGAATTTCTGGAGTTTGTTAGTAAGTTCAGTCAACTTGGCAAACAAGAGATCTTCACCTTCAATTCTCTCGTTAAAATCGATGCATACCCTCCTTATTTCTCCACAAAATTCCTCGCCTATTTCTTATGCTGCTTCTTCTCAGTTCAGGCTTCTCTATTTTTCGCATCCCTTCTCTTCAGTATCTGCGTTTTCTCTCTTGTTCCCTTCTTTCATAAGGGTGCTATATGCGTGCATGTGTCTGCACAACGTTATCCTCCTTTTCCTGAGCTTAATCTGACTGTGATGGTGGAAGAAAAGCTTAACACAGAGCTTGGTTTACGTTCTAATGGTGAAGGCGTAACACAGAGCTTGGATAGTTTGTTTTGAATGCGTTTTCACTGTTTTACTATGCCAACTCACACTCTCACTTGCATGTTCGTGGCTATGTTCTTCTGGCTCGTGTACATGTTGATTTGTGTAGCATTCGGAAGTGTTCCAAGTCTCAAATTTTGCAGGGAGGCTTGGACAATAGCATTTCAAAGAACCCAAAAATAGTTTGTGGAAATTCCACTCGGTTCATGACTTATTAAAATAATTAATTATTTGAATGAAAACCCTAATTCTAAACTTAGGGATATAAAATAATTAAAGGGTATTAATAAGTCAGAGTGTGAATCTTCTAGAAAACATGGATTAAGTCAAGTTTTAATCTTAGGCATTGATTAATCTTTTAATCTGGGTCGTTGGTTCTCCAAAGAAAGATTATAAAAGAAGGCTCGAGGGTCACTTGAAAAATAAGCTGGGCATACATTCAGTACCCGAAGGAGATCCATTCTGATGTAGAATTCGATCTCACTGGGAGAGTTGCAGGGCGAGAAGTTGTAGAAGCAGAAGGAGGAGGTCAGTGGTGATCGAGATCAGGGTCGGAGGGCAGTAGTGGGCCACTGGAGGCAGCTTGAGGTTGCAACACATAAAACCCATGCAGTCTCTACACAGACTCGCGCAGTCCAGCGCTGGGATTGCGCAGTGAATCATGTAGAGAGACGCAATGGCATGCAGGGGCTGTTCTGGGTGTCAGAGAATTATCCGGGATAGCCGGAAATTCAAGCTCAGGTGTTTCAGAATTTATCTACCGTATATTTTCCCTGTAAAGATATCATTTGCCGAAGAATTAATAAATCCCTCATCTGTTGCACCGATTTTCCCACATTGGGTTTTTCTGGGGACAATTGTCCAAAAATAACTGTGTACATGTGATTGATTCTTGTGCTTATGTTCTCTACTGTTTATTTCTCTGCATATATATTTGTGAATGTCGCAGTAGTATTTATTTCGATATTTGTCGGGAGATTCTGAATAATAACTTATTGAAATAATAAGTAGGAGAAATAAATTTATCACTGCAATTGTTTGTAAATTTTCACATGGTATAAGAGCCAGAGATGAATAACAGAGAGGGGGCATCTATCAGTGAACGGAAATCCACTATTGCAACAACAACATAGAAGGGTTCATGCAGTTCTCTAGGAGGGGGAAGAAGCACGATAGAACAAATGGATCACAATGTCTCTGTATTGGCATCCAAACTAGAGGAAGATTTTGCTTGTGTATCGAGCACTAATCTTCTGATGTTTGGTATATTGACAACAGAGCCTCTGCTCACATGTTGGGAGTACGGGATTGATTTTCCGACTATCAAGAAGAGAAGATGAATTTCAAAATAACCATGGGTAATAAAGCAAAGTGCACTCCCGTTGGGAGAGGCACCATAGTTTTTCATACTGAGGCAGGAAATAGAATCCGGGCCACTAATGTACTGCATGTGTCGGGTTTGGGGATGAATCTACTCTCAGTGTCAGCTTCAAAACCAAGGATATAACATCTACTTTATTAGCAATAAAGTCTACGTCAAGCACCCCAGTTGGAAGAAGAAGGCATAGATCAGGCTAAGAAGCAACAAACTGTACAAGCTACAACTTGATTCTCTAATGGCACTAGTTGGCAGCGCAAATGAGACGAACTTGAATGACCTATGGCATCGAAGAATGGGGCATTTGCATCATGGGGCGTTGAGAACTCTCCAGAAGACTGTCACAGGTGTTCTAGAACTGAGCACTAAACGAGATGATGTCTGCAAGGGGTGCGTATTGGGAAAATATGCCAAGGCAACATATCAAAGAAGCAACAATTGGGCCAAGGGTGTGTTGGATCTAATACACTCAGATATCTGTGGGCCGATGTCCACTAGAGCTCTTAGCGGTGCCAAATATTTCATCACCTTCATTGATGACCATTCTAGGAAAACCTGGATCTACTTCTTGAAGACCAAGGATGAAGTCTTTAGTCGATTTAAAGAGTTTAAAGCTCTGGTGGAAAATCTGACAGGGAAGCGGATCAAGGTGTTGCCATCAGATAATGGTGGTGAGTACATAGATAAAGAATTCACCGGATTCTGTGCAAGGGAAGGCATCAAAAGACAATGGACAACCCCATACAATTCAGAGCAGATTGGTGTGGTAGAAAGGAAGAACCGAACTATTGTTGAAGCAACCAGAGCTATGTTATATAACCAAGACATGCCCAAATTTCTATGGGCTGAAGCATGTAATACAACTGTCTACATTTAGAACATGACTCCTCATACTGCACTGGGGAAGATCACGCCAGAAAGTGTCTTCACTGGCAGTAAGCCTGAAGTGAGTCACTTTAGGATCTTCGGCAGTACAACTTATTGTCATGTGCCCAGTGAGAAGAGGAAGAAGTTGGAGATGGCTGCTGAAAATGGGTATCTGGTAGGATACAACGAGAATGCAAAGGCTTATCGCATCTGCATTCCTGAGAGCAGGAAAGTGGTGGTGCGAAGGGATGTGAAGTTTATGGAGGAGAAGGCCTTTAGAAGATCACGAGAGCTTCCTCCTGCTACGCAGTCAGAGGAAGAGCCTCTGGTCCAGCCCCAACAACTAGCAGCAGAAAATTCAGTTGCCTCTCCAAGGCATAGTGATCCAAAGGATGTGTCTCTCGAGGATTTGCAAGAAGGAGAGCTAGTAAATCCACCCACCACCAGTGGAAGAACGAGCAGGGAACTTCGACAGATTCTGAAGGATGCAGAGGACTTTGTCGGAATCCCCCGAAATGAGAAGAGACAACGTAAGCAACTTGAGAGGTATCAAGCCTTGGTTGCTCAAGTCGGAGAACCTTCCAGTTTTCGGGAAGCAGCTTAGCACCAGGTGTGGGTTGATGCAATGTTGGAAGAGTACAGTTCCATCATGACAAATGAGGTCTGGGAAGTAGTACCCAGACGTCAGGAGAGATTAGTTGTAGGATCCAAATGGATCTTCAAGATCAAGTATGCTGCAGACGACAGCATCGAGAAATTTAAAGCCATGTTTGTGGCTAAGGGGTATCCTCAGAAGGAAGGGATAGACTATGAAGAAACCTTCGCCGTAGTAGCCAGGTACACGTCTATCAGGTTTGTGATATCCCTTGTTGTGCAGATGGGATGAGAAATTCACCAGATGGACGTCAAGATGACATTCTTGAATGGTGTGATAGATGAAGAGGTGTATATAGAACAACCAGAGGGCTTTGAGACACATGATCAGAAAACTCATGTGTGCAGATTGAAGAAAGCATTATATGGACTAAAGCAAGCTCCTAGAGCCTGGTATGATCGAATTGACAACTACTTGCAGAAGATAGGATTCGTCAAGAGTGATGCAAATCTCAATCTCTACTATTTAAGAGTAGGGAGTGAGCCTTTGATACTGATGTTGTATGTGGATGGTCTGTTCTTGACAGGATCATCAAGGCTCATCACAAATTGCAAGAAGAATTTGGCTGAAGAATTCAACATGAAGGATCTTGGACGGATGCACTATTTTCTGGGGTTGGAAGTTTGGCAGCAGAATGGGGAGATCTTCCTTGGTCAAGGAAGATAAACTACAAAGATTCTGCAGAGATTTCAGATAGAGGATTGTAGGCCCATGACCACTCCAATGATTACCAACTGGAGGAAAATCGACACGTCCGAAGATGATGAGGCTGATCCTACACTGTATAGGCAGCTCATAGGGTCATTGATGTGTTTGGTAAATACAAGACCAGACATCTGTGATGTTGTTAATACCCTCAGTCAGTTCATGGTGGAACCGAAGAGGGCACATTGGGCAGCAACCAAGCATGTTCTCAGGTACCTTCGAGGGACAATCGAGCTTGGATTGAAGTACACCCGTAGCAATGATGTCAGGTTGAGTGGCTTCACTAATGCAGATTGGGCTGGAAGTTCAGTTGATTGGAAAAGTACCAGTGGGTACTGTTTTAGTCTAGGATCAGGAATGACTTCCTGGTGCAGTAGGAAACAAAAGTTCATAGCACTGAGTTCAGCAGAAGCAGAGTATATGGCAGCCATCACAACTTCGTGCGAAGCCATATGGCTTAGGAAATTGCTAATGAATCTACTCAAGGAGAAAATGGTAGCCACCAACATCTTATGTGATAATCAGAGTTGCATAAAGCTCTCCGAGAATCTTCTGTTTCATGATAGGTTGAAACATATTGACATCCAGTGTCACTTCATCAGGGACTGTGTACAATGTGGAGCTATTCAGTTGCAGTACACTCCAACAGCAGAACATGTGGCAGACATCCTCACAAAGGCTTTAGGAAAGACAAAGTTTGTCTACTTCAGAGAGAAGATGGGGATGATGAAGAATCCCTTCTAGTAGTAGGAATGGAAGATTCAGTATCCAGAGGGAGCTGTGGTACAGAGGCAGCAAGTGACAGTGGCAGTGTCAAAGGCAGCAGTAAAGGAGGCAGCAACGCAACAAAGTGGGGGGGCAGAGTCCTGAGATCAGCAGCAAAGGGTGCTTCAGAATCAGAGCAGCATGCAATAGGCATATTGTTGGAACACCTTCCTCGCTAAGAGGGAGTGTTGATTTGTGTAGCATCCAGAAGTGTTCCAAGTCTCAAATTTTGCAGGGAGGCTTGGATAGTAGCATTCCAAAGAACCCAGAAACAATTTGTGGAAATTCCACTCGGTTCATGACTTATTAAAATAATTAATTATTTTAATGAAGACCCTAAGTCTAAACTTGGGGAAATAAAATAATTAAAGGGTATTAATAAGTCAGAGTGTGAATCTTCTAGAAAACATGGATCAAGTCAAGTTTTAATCTTAGCCATTGATTAATCTTTTAATTTGGGCCGTTGATTCTCCAACAGGAAGATTATAAAAGAAGGCTTGAGGGTCACTTGGAAAATAAGCCGAGCATACACTCAATACCCGAAGGAGATCCATTTTGATGTAGAATTCGATCTCAGTGGGAGAGTTGAAAGGCGAGAAGTTGCAGAAGCAGAAGGAGGAGGTCAGTGGTGATTGAGATCAGGGTCGGAGGGCAGTAGTGGGCCACTGGAGGCAGCTTGAGGTTGCAACGCAGAAAACCCACGTAGTCTCCACGCAGACTCACGCAGTCCAGCACTGGGACTGTGCAGTGAATCAAGCAGAGAGACGCAGGGGCATGCAAGGGCTGTTCTGGGTGTCATAGAATTGTCTGGGAGAGCCGGAAATTCAGTCTCAGGTGTTTCAGAATTTATCTGCCATATATTTTCCCTGTAAAGATATCATTTGCTGAAGAATTAATCAAACCCTCATCTGCTGCACTGGTTTTCCCACATTGGGTTTTTCTGGTGACAATTGCCCAAAAATAACAGTGTACATTTTATTGATTCTTGTGCTTATGTTCTCTATTGTTTATTTCTCTGCATATATATTTGTGAATGTTGCAGTAGTATTTATTTCGATATTTGCCAAAATATTTTTGAAAAATAACTTATTGAAATAATAAGTAGGAGAAATAAATCTATCACTGCAACTGTTTGTAAATTTTCCACTGATACAATCCTCCTTCCACGGTGTATATGCTTGTCTTATCACGTAACACCTACATATCACCCACGTTACGTGTAGTTCGTCCTTTGTTCATGGCCTCATTCATTTGGTTGCATGTCCACCCTTGTTTGTATGCATAATGATACATGTGTCTTTTCAACCTTCCTGCATGTTTGCATATTTCATTTCGACTCTTATGTTGTTTTTTCACACTTTATGCTTTGTCTTCCACATGTTTGCATATTGCATTTTCATATTTTGGGCTTTGTAATTTTATATGCATATCTCTTAATTTGTTTTAAAATGACCATAGGATAGCTCATTTTAAAATCAAAATTTTCTCATTATGACACTAACTTTGTGTGGTGTTGTAGGTCAACAAAAATTCCTTGGGGAGGAAAATATTGAGTCCTCAATATTTGATCAAAATGCTTATAATTCTTGGAGATTCTCAAATGTTAAGACTTGTCCTCAAGTCTTGGAATTCTTGGAGGATTATTTCT